>JAOBSW010000134.1:0-128279 GCA_026214975.1 Gentiana macrophylla | reverse complement strand
AGATCTATTGTAAACTCATATAAACGATGAAAATTCGTCCATATGAAAGATAGGAAATTATGTAATTGTTTTTTTTTGGCAATTTTAATTTCCAGAAAATAGATCTGTTTAGTAGCTGTTTAGTATTTTTTCTTTTCCCGTTGATCGAACCGTTGAAACGAAGATCCCTCCGTTCAGAATCAAGATTAGAAGATGATGATCAACTCCACAAATTTTGGCGTCGATCAGAGTCCGTTTCGATATCCGTTTGATGCTGCGAAGAGGCTGTTGTAACAGAAAAACGCAGGATTCATAGAAACACTATCTGTGACTTCCTCGATTTTCTGGGAGAGTTTGGACCGTTGAAAAGCAAATCCGACCGTTCAGATTGATCAAATTTGAGTTTTGGACGTACCATAAAAATTTCAGGTCGATCGGGATTCATCTCGATTCCCGATCTGCCTCAGGAAGTCCTTGATGCAGTGCAGTTAAAGTCAGATTCAGCAGCAAGTTTGGCGGTTTACTGGAGAAAATTGGTAAGTCAAAGCACCGATCCAACCGTCCATATTGAATTTCAAGGAGTGAAGATAAGATCTGGAAAGTTTCGTCCCGATCCGAGTTCGCTTGGTTTCCGATCATCGAAGAGTTCGTACAGCTGCAGATTTAGTTAGAAAGTAGTAAACCCTAGTTAGGGTTTTGGTTTTATTTTCTAATAGATTAGATACGAAGTGCCAACGATCCATCTCGGTGTTTAAATTTTCCGCATTTATTTTTTATGTGTTTGATCATAAAATAGATATAAAACCGGAATTGCCATGACATGCATCATATCATAAATCCACTCCATGCATACATGTAGAATTTTAATTTTGGTAATTAAAATAGGCATGTATACAAACTCGTGTAATTAGTTGAAATTTAATTAATACGTGGTAATTAATTAATTTAGTAACTAATTAAAGATCCGAGGCGGGTTATGAAATCGTTAGGCCTTTCGTGTGTGTTCTCGGTGAACCGCCTTAAAGCCCAAACGAGATCACGTTTTCGATTCGTAGTGTCTACGAGATTGAATGATGGTAAAAGAACAATAAATCTTGGATAAAAACGGTTCGCCTATAGGTTGGGTGGTCAACTGAGCTTCGCTCGACCGACTTAACCTCCTAGTGTGATGTATGCACGGGGGTCCGGCAAGACTAAGCCAAACCGAGAGCGGAGGGTGATTCCTTCTAATCTCAATAGGGCTCTCTTGACCCGATTTCGTCCGACAGTCACATATGTTCCAACGAATAGGACGGGTAGGCTTGCCTACGTTACCGACACCATTCGGAATCCTTGATTTGATGTACTTTTATGTTAACATCAAAAGAGCGTGGTTAGTTAACCCACCACCACTTCCAAATTATTGAGTGGGAGCGGGGCGGCGACACACCAACCCCACGGCCTCTACTATAGATACAAGTAAGTGAGAGAAGGTGACGCCGCGCGGCGCTTTGATTTCGCCCCCTACGGATGGTGTTCACCCCTATCAACATTCATGGCTTGGTCTCCGAAAGGATAGGATTTCCGGTACTGCCGGGTCACTAACCTATCCTTCGACGGCACACTCGGGCGCACTCTAAGAGATCCGATATAGTAGGTCACACTCATAAAGGATATTTTTGGAAATATCTAGGCTAAAAGGAAGGTAGTCAATGAATAAAGGGATGTTCGATTCTCGTGCGATGTTTGATTCTCACAAGTTATTCATTGATGAGATTATCTCGATTTAACCGTCATCTCTTTGACCTACCTTTCATGCGCACTGAGATGCGAGGTTAAAACCTTGGAATGGTAGAGTAGACTTAATTTTAGTTTACAATTCCTAAAATAAAATATAGTAGTGTTAAACTTGAATTAATACATGTCATTTTATTTACAAAGATTATATCCCTTACTAAATTGCTTAAAATTTATAATTGACTAGTATTGACTTCGTTAAAAAGTGAAAGTAACTAGGACGTTGAACTAGTTAATCGATAATGCAATTATTTTTTCAAAGAGATATTTTCTCTTAAGCCTTTTGAAAACCAGAGTGACATATGGTATGTCACTAAAGTGTCATTCGTGTCAAACGGGAGACAAACTTAGGTGATTTCGACTTTGAAATTCTTAGTGAATTTTGAATGTGTAGTAATTACACGAGTAATTTTCTAATTGAAAATCGGAAAATCATAAAGTGTTACTAGTTGGACGATATTTGGAATCGATGAACTAGTGAGAGCTTTATGATTTGTTGTTTTTCTAGAACATTAGAAAAGTGTAACTGACTACACACGTAACCGTTCTAATTGAAAAACCGGAAAGTCATGAAATGTTGCTAGTTAGACGATATTTGGAATCGATGAACTAGTGGGAGTTTCTATGACTTGTTGTTTTTCTGGAAACAATAGAACTATGTACGAAAGATTTTCTAATCGAAAAAATCGGAAATTCATAAAAATAAAGCATTGCTCGTTAGACGGTATTTGGAACCGATAAACTAGTGGGAGCTTTAATGTTATGATTTGTTGTTTTTCCGTATATTAGAAAATCCGAGAAGTCTCGACGAGTAACACTCGAAATAGACATCCCACGGTTCAAGAGTAGTGTTCTACTCAAACGAACGTTGGTTCAAGATCGCTTCCATTCATTGAAAGTCAAGAATGGGAGAATATGTCTAAAAGTGTTAGTCACCTAAATCGAGAAAATTTTAAGGTCGAACCGAAAATTAATTAATCAAAATCATAGGATAAGGATGTTGATTTTGGATCACCAACCTATGAATCCTTGGCGATTTTCTCGAGCTAAGTTCTTTAGAAGAACAAGGTAGCAAAGTGCATTTAACGATTAAAAGAGTAAACAACGGGCGCTTAATTTTAGCTAGAATAGTGGGAGTGATATAAGGTAATGAATCTCGGATTCAATCCTTGAATATCGCGGAAAAATTATTTTCCGCTTAAGATTCGTTGGAGCGAATGGATTTACCTTCTATTCGATAATTTGTTTGTCGTATAGAAAGTGAATATACCATTTGTAGTACTGAATCCAAGACTCGGACTTTTGTTTGATAAAGTCAAAACCACTTAGAGAATTTGAAATATGTATATAAAACACATCTTAAGAACTATTAAAAGCAATTGGTTTCTATATTTAGATAAACGCTTCTTCATATTCCATAGTTAGTGCATAGTCCCTAAAAGACAAAACTCAAGACCGGCTCAGGGTGATTCCTTTCTCCCATCTGGTTATATTGTCTCAAAGGTTCAATGACTAAGTTTCCTTTCAATCGGAAAAGGATAATGGTTATAAAGAAGTAACATAGCTTGTTTATGACGCACCTTCGGGTCTCGATGAAAGATACAAGCTAGTAGGAGCTTCCGAGTAGTGACTTCTTGTCCGATAACTATTCGAACACTCCGGTCGGGTTTATCCAAAATATTTTTGAGGTTTCTCTATTTTCAACAGAGATAGAGTATTCTATACTCGGAATAGGCCATTCATAGTCCTCGAGACTGATGCTCAGCCTGCCTCATTGTGACATGTTCTCACTAAGTGAGAAACCGTAAAATTGCCTTATATATGTTTTTAGATGTGCTACAATACACTGCATAACTCAATAAAGATATTAGAAGCGAAATAACGGTTAACATTGAAATGTAAGACCGAGAAGTCTACCTAGAATATGCTTTGGAATTTACGGATAAGGTGTGGATTCGGTTCACCCCACTTCCGTAAATATAAGCATTTAGCACACGGTGCTTGAAGGTAGGTCTCGAAATTTAGCGAACACGCTCGGTCGATGACCAATCGTTTCTATATCTTGTAGCATTGAGAAAAGGTTTGTTATAAGATTCATGAAATCGGGAAGGGACAAATTATACTTGCAAGGCCCTTTCGATAGAGTCTATGAACAAGAAACCTTAAACCTTGCGATGACGTTTACTCAAGCGTAGTTACTAACCGATTAAAATCGTACCACATCCAACATCGGTTGTTGGTGATAACACTAAATACTACTAAACTAGATCGTAATTTCGATCCACCCGAATGTAGTGGGAGTATGGTTTATCCATTACCCATTACGGGTTCGGCGGACTTTGTAGTCCGAGGATCGATTGATGACCTATGGCTCTTTTGTGAGCAGATAGGATTACGATAATAGAGGTTGGTTTAATGGCTATAACCACGTGAATGGAGTTCGGTACTCCAATTGCTTCATGCTCTTGTAGAACCACCTGAGCGCCTCAGCCCAAATGGGAGTAATTGGATCTACACGAAAAGAGTAGAATGAGTTCGGTATTGCATGATTTCGCTCAAAAGCGTAAAATAGGGGTGATTCCCAAGACTTTTCTTGCCAAACAAACGGAGTCCGGATTCATTCAAATGTAAGGTATTGACTTATGAACTTATGACAGATGACTCACAAGGCTTATGTCCTTTGTGGATAAAAAGCAAACCTCTCGGTCATTGGAAGTCATATATTTCTACAATATGTGGATTTGACCGTAATATTGATAAGTCTTTTGTAGACTGGATATCAATTTTAGTACAAGTGAGTGAATATATAAATTAGTGTTTGTGAAGGCTAACACTTTGCACTGCTGGAATCAACATGGGTGTGTTATCTCAAGTCGAAATCGACAATACCACAATTCTCTCGCAATGAGATTTGGACAACATTCTTAAGAGTTTGACTCGGTCGAATTCATTAGAATCACCACCGGTTTCCCATCCATCTTATTGGTTAAGATGATGCATCCGTGTATGCAACATTCAACGAGGAAGTTCTACCCTATGCCTCGTGAATGACTCTCTAAATCTTCGGATCGGGAGAAATGGGATAGATTCTCTTTCTAGTAAGAGATGGTCGTTAATGAACGCCAACTTTGATCGAATCTTAGATTCGGCGGTTAACAAAGCAAGTTTAGTATGTCCTTTAGTATCTTGAAGAGAACGAGGAACAATATGCGGACATATTCATGTGTGAACCTGGATATGTGTGATACAATCGATTTTGACTTTAAGTCGATTGAGGATGATCGTTAAGTCGATCTCGGGCTCAAGGTTTACTCGGTACCACATGATTTGATGGACCGGTAACGCTTTCGATTCTACGGAACGCCTCGAGCCGACAACCCGACTAATCATTAAGACCCATGACATTTAGATGTAGTACTCCCGAGTCACCGACCTATCCTACGACGGCATACTCGGAGTGTATTTTGGAATCAAATGGTTATGACATGCTTAGTGGGTACTAGAATACGGGATGAGTCTCCATTGCTTTAGAGCAAGTGGGAGATGTAGTTTGTTGTATTTTAAATAATAGGGTGTGCTCTAAAACAATTAATCACATGCTTTCGTGCAAGTGGGAGATTGTTAGGTGTGATGCCCGAAAGACAATTTTGTAATTGTTTTATTTAATAAATGAAATGATATTGTTATTCATATTTATTATTCTCATATTCACCGATGTGACAATAGTAATTACACTACGAAAACCCTAAAGTATATCGTTTATGTAATCACTTAACTCAAAGGTATGGTATATACACGGGAGGATTGAGTTAGTGAAGATGTACTTAAAATACAATTAGCCCGTAGTGAAGTTAATCGAGAGTATCGGGTCTCTCCTTTAACGTGCTATTAATGCGCCTGAACACGCTTGGTGTGATTGTCTTATCCGGACTTTCGGTTAAGAGAACCTAATGAGGCATTTATATATGATAGATATATCATATAAAATATGGACCGATTTGATTAGAGTTCACGATATAATTCCGTAATCGAGAAGTCTTATCGGATCAATGGATGATCATGTTTATGGATATATCTTAATCCTGAGGTGATCACAATATTTCGCTTGAATCGGTATGAAGTTTGACTTGACGGTTAAGGATTACACCGAGTCTGTGGTCCGAATTACCCCATCTTGGCATTGTAATCGGATTGAGTGAGTAGTCCGTGTTTATCACAGATACGGAATCCATTCCTTCCATTTATGGAAGTAGATAGCAGCTCTTATTTGTTAATCCTAGAAACGATCGATCGCGCGAGTTCATATCACACCGATTGATCACCAGGTGAGTTGTATGAATTAATTGATCACTAGGGGGTTAATGGTAAATAAGGATAAGAGGTTCTAAAAAGGGTTAACGGTAACTTCCCGATTTAGAATGAACAGTCTATGGAGGATTAATCCATATGTAATGATTATATCAATGGACGCTTATTATTATTCTCGTGAGGAGATAAATATAATCTCATAATCGGAGGAGTGCAGTCACGGGATTATGGTGGCATATTCTGTGATTGATTTATCGAATATAATTATTCTATAATTATTTATTTGATTTATCGGAGCCGTTGATTATTAGTCCATGGTCCCCGACGTGCCTCCTAATATAGCATAGCTATTCTCGGACGTCGAATCCTAATAATATTAATTTAGTTCTTATTGGACTTTATTAAAACGATATGTGAATTAATTGTTTAGTGGACTATTAAATTAGTTGGGCTAAATAATTAAATATGTGGAAAAGACATTTTCCATAATCTTGGCCCAATTGTGTTATAGCCCAAAATTAATTATGACTAGGTCATGAATTAAAAGTGGCGCCCCCCCTCTTATTTTTGGAACAAGAAATTAGTTTTCTTGTGATTAATAAGACATGTGCATAAAATATTTATTGGATAAATATTTATGGTAAGAAATAAAGATAAAGATTATTCTAGATTTGTTCTAGAATATTTTGGGATTATCTTTTATTTAATAGGATTATCATAATTGATTTTGTATTAATTATTAAATCCTTGGGGCTTAAGTTTTACTCTCCTATATAAAGAGAGTTCTCCCAAGCCAAAGAACACACTACAATTTTCGACTTCTACCTCTTAGAGAGGTGAAGGAAAATTTCGCCAAGGGTATAAGGGAAAATCTTGGAGATTTTTCCGGTAGCATATCGGAAGGGTTCGAGTCGAGAATTCCTTCCACCGGGAGTTGCTTGGATCACACGTACGGAAGATCGTGGTGCTCTTCACGCTTTCCTTCGTTCATCCTATTGCGGTTCTTCAACTTGGATTTAGAGATCCAAGAGGTATGATCTACAACCCCCTTGTAGATATAGATCTAGTTATTTTATTACGTGTAGTTTATAGATCTAGATCCATAAATCGTTTCCGCTGCGGATGGTATTACTAACAGTAGAGTCCGCAGTAGTCTCATGCTTGGAACTCTTCCAGTTAACTGCTCCACCATTAAGCGTGATAACAAATCTAGACTGTGATTTTAAGTCATCATTGCCAGTTTGAAAGATGACATCTATGTAACCTCGTAATACTAAATAATTGTTCCTGAAAACCAGGAACATATCCCTAGTACGTCTCATATACTTGAGAATATTCTTGACTGCAATCCAGTGACCATCACCTGGATTTTCCTGATACCTACTAGTCATACTCAGAGGGTACGAGAAATCCGGTCTAATGCACAACATGCCATACATGATGGACCCAATAGCTGAGGCATAAGGGATCTTACTCATATGTGCCCTTTCCTCCTCTGTCTTAGGACATATTTCCTTCGACAGGTAGACCCCATATGACATGGGCAACAATCCTCTCTTGGATTGCTACATGCTGAATCTCTTCAGCATCTTGTCTATATAGGTGGATTGTGACAGACCAAGCAACCTCTTAGATCTATCTCTATAGATCTTGATTCCAAGAATGTAGGTTGCTTCCCCCAAGTCCTTCATATAGAAGTTCTTGGATAACCAAACTACAACCGACTGTAACATAGTGTTGGAAGTGCCCGAAAGACAATTTCTGTAATTGTTTTTATAATTAGTAAATGACAGATTTATTCTCATCTTATTATTTGCTTTGTGCTTATATGTAATACGCCGCTGAAAACCCCAAGTTGTATCATATGTAGCCATATAACTTACTGTGTGTCACACGTGATGATTAAGTTTATGGTGATACACTTGAACTATTAGTCCGTGGTGAACTTAATCAAAGTATGAGGTCTATTGATTAAACCACAACTAATGCGCCCATAACACTTTAAAGTGTGACCGTCTTATCTGGACCGTCGATATTGGTTATCTAAGTTGAGCATTTATATATGATATAGTCATGTAGGACTGGACCGATTTAATATGCATTTCTCATATAATTCCGTGATTGAGAAATCATATTAAATCACAAGATGATCATATATGGATTAACCTTAATCCTGAAGTGATTGCAGACGCCTGCTTATTTCAAGATATGGTTTGATGTGTTCATTAAGGATCGCTAAGAGGCGCAGCCCGAATCACTTTCACGTTGGCACTATTCTGGAATGAGTGAGGAGTGTGTGTCTCACAGATATGGAATCATTCCTTCCTGCGGGAAGTAGAAAGACAATCCCCTTATTTGTTGATCCTAGAAAATGATCGATCGGCCGAGTTCATATTGGTGTTGAACTAATTGATCACTAGTGGGTTAATGGTAAATAAGGATAAGATGTAGTGAAGAAGGTTTACAGAAATAATCCCGCTTCGTTACGGATAGTCTATGGAGGGTTAGTTTGTATGTAATGATTATATCAATGGACACTTATTGACTCGACGCTTTGAGAATAAGTTATATCTATAATCGATAGAGTTCAGTTTCGGATTTATGGTGGCGTAATTACGGAATTAATAAGTTGAGTAGAAATATTCTGTTCGATGAATATTTTATTCAATTTATTGTAGCTATTGGTTATAGGTCAATGGTCCCCGGGTTGGCTCCTAACATGCGAATGTTTTCTCGATTTGTGGAACCTCGAGAATAAATTAAATAGTTGGTCTATTTAATGAATATGCGAATATTATTTATTTGGTAAATAATATGTAAAATAGAAAAGGTATTTTCTATTATACTAATGGCAAAAATGGCGCCACATGTTGAGGAAATTAGGAAAAGAAATTTTCCTAGATTATGTCACATGTGTAATTAATTAATTATTTATTTGTTAGATAATTAATGAAAAAATAAGAGATTGACTTTATAATCATTATCTCATTTATGGAGATTATTTCTTATTTTATGGCAAATATCTTTTACATAAGGAAAAGGGTAATTGTATTGTGAAAATGGTAACTGTCCCTTGACTAGTTAATTTCTTATATAAAGAGAGTTCCAATCCTATTCACTTTATATATATATATATACATACACACACGTACAAATCCTATTTACTAAACAATCCTATTTACTTTGTATATATATATATATGTATAAACTATACATATTATATATAGATACTATACATATTACCCTTGTCTTTTGTCATAAAAAATATCAAGTCATTTTCACATCTGCTTACGGAAAATATCAAATCTTAACATCGCAAAACACACGCACACACACACACACACACACACACACACACACACACACACACACATATATATATATATACATATATATATATATATATATATATATAGAGAGAGAGAGAGAGAGAGAGAGAGAGATGATATTTTCTGTAAGTAGATGTGATATATATATATATATATATATATATATACACACACACACACACGTAAAAATCATATTTACTATATGTATATGCTTCCACACAATACTTTATAGATTTTTGTCAAGAAGAATGACACATTTAGTAATAAATTAGGATAGAAATACACACATCAATATATATATATATACACTTTATATGTGTGTGTGTGGTGTGTATTTTTTTTTGCAATGTTAAGAGATGATATTATATATTGCAGTTAATTAATCATGTGTATATTTAATTAATCATGTTTATTTATAATCACTCACAGCTTTCCACAGTTGGGACACACACGGAGAATATATTCATCCGCGTGATAAGGTGTTTGATACCCAACTGAGGTTCCATTCGGAAAAAGCAATCTATGAAAAACTAGCATCCGAGTTGGTGCAGTATCATCACGGCGATGGTACCTTGTTATCTAGATTGAAAGAATCAGTGTTTGGTCAATTTATTACTTGGTATCATGGTAACTGGGCGTACAAAGGGCGGCTAATAGCATTCTTGTATTTCCAAATGGTTTATCCCGACTGCGACGACGAACTTCATTTTAAGATTAGCGAAAATAGAGTGAAGTTCGGTAAAAGAGAGTTTGCAATGACAATGGGGTTTAGATTTGGAGATACAAACGTTCAATTGCGTTGAGTCTCAAGGAGTTTTGAGGAGCTTGTCAACTAAGTAAGTGCACCGCGACTATCACGTTGTCAAAAATCCTAGCAGCGATCAAGTCAAGGCAATGCAACAACGAAACCGTATATCGGATGGCTTTAGTGTATCTTATTTATGGCATATTAATTGGACAAGACCCTGGAACGGTAATACCGAGCCAAATATTTTATATTGTCGAGGACCTAGAACGGGTCAGAACTTATCCATGGGGGGAGTATCTCTTTAGAAACTTGATGTGGAACAGGCGTAAACAAGTACAACACCCACAATTACTTGGACTGAAAACTAATATGAAGGCGCTTAAGCCAAGGGTATCCAGTTGTCTATATGCGTTACAGTTGTGGGCTTTTCATGTCATTCCAACCATTGTTCAGAAGGGGAATTACGCATTATTGAGAGAGGGACATGATAACGATCATCCAAGCATGTTGAGATGGCAATGTTTGAACGGCGGGGTGTGTTAGTAATACCATCCGCAACGGAAGCGATTTATGGATCTAGATCTATAATTTACACGTAATAAAACAACTAGATCTACTCTACAAGGGGTTGAAGAACATACCTCTTGGATCTCAAAATCCAAGTAGAAGAGCCGCAATAGAAAGAACAAACAAAGGTGTGAAGAGCACCACGATCTTTCGTACGTGTGATCCAAGCAACTCCCGGTGGAAGGAAATCCTCGTCTCGAATCCTTCCGATATGCTACCCGGAAAAACCTCCAAGATTTTCCTCTCTTCTCCCCTGGCCGAAAAAATATTTCTTCTCCTCTCTAAGAGGTGAAGTCGAAATTTGTTGTGTCTTTTAGGCTTGGGAGAACTCTCTTTATATAGGAGAGTAATCATTGTCCTCCAAGGATTTTATTATGCAAATAAATAAATCCAATAAATAAAAGATAATCCCATAATATTCTAGAACAAATCTAGAATAATATTTATCTTTATTTCTTACCATAAATATTTATCCAATAAATATTTGTGCACATGTCTTATTAATTCACAAGAAAACAATTTCTTGTTTCCTAAAAACATGTCATGGTCGAAATTCCTTATTATTGACCTAGTCAATATTAATTTCGACTATGATACACTTTTGGGCCAAGATTATGAAATTTTTTTTTTTCCACATATTTAATTATTTAGTCCAACTAATTTAATAGTCCACCAAACAATTAATTCACATATCGTTAATTAAATTCTAATAAGAACTAAATTAATATTATTAGGATTCGACGTCCGAGAATAGCTATGCTATATAGGAGGCACGTCGGGGACCATGGACTAATAATCAGCGGCTCCGATAAATCAAATAAATAATTATCTTACGAACAGAATAATTATATTCGATAAATCAATCACAGGAATATGCCACCATAATCCTGTGACTGCACTCCTCCGATTATAAGATTATATTTATCTCCTCACGAGAATGATAATAAGCGTCCATTGATATAATCATTACATATGGATTAATCCTCCATAGATCGCTTCATTCTAAATCGGGAAGTTACCGTTAACCCTTTTAGAACCTCTTATCCTTATTTACCATTAACCCCAGTAGTGATCAATTAATTCATACAACTCACTTGGTAGCTAATCGCTGTAATATGAACTCCATGGATCGATCGGTTTCTAGGATTAACAAATAAGGGAATCGTCTTATCTACTTCCATAAATGGAAGGAATGGATTCCATATCTGTGATAACACAGACTACTCACCCAATCCAAACAATGCCAAGATGGGGTAATTCGGATCACGACTCAAGTGTAATCCTTAACCGTCAAGTCAAACCTCATACCGATTCAAGCGGTTGGCCGTGATCACCTCGAGATTAAGATATATCCATAAATATGATCATCGATTGATTCGATAAGACTTCTCGATTACGGAATTATATCGTGAACTCTAATCAAATCGGTCGAAACATATGATATATCTATCATATATAAATGCCCCACCAGTTCTCTTAACCGATAGTCCGATAAGACAATCACATCAATTGTGTTCTGGGCGCACTAATAGCACATTAAAGGAGAGACCCGATACTTTCGATTAACTTCACTACGGGCTAATTGTATTTTTAGTACATCTTCACTAACTCAATCCTCCCGTGTATATCCCATACACTGAGTTAAGCGATTACATAAACGATATACTTTAGGGTTTTCTGTAGTGTAAATACTATTGTCACATCGGTGAATATGAGAATAATAAATATGAATAATAATATCATTTCATACAATTACAAAATTGTCTTTCGGGCATCACACCTAACAATCTCCCACTTGCACGAAAGCATGTGATTAATTGTTTTAGAGCACACCCTATTATTTAAAACTACAACAAACTACATCTCCCACTTGCTCTAAAGCAATGGAGACCCATCCCGTATTCTAGTACCCATTAAGCATATCATAACCATTGCAGATGACAAAGTGCACTCCGAGTGTGCCGTCGTAGGATAGGTCAGTGACTCGGGGAGTACCTACATCTAAATATCATGAGTCTTAATGATTAGTCAGGTTGTCGGCTCGAGACGATCTGTAGAATCGAAACGTTACCGGTCCATCTAATCATGTGGTACTTTCCCAATATGCTTTTGACCTCTATTGATTTCGAAAATCCTTATAAGCTACCCCTTCATCATTTGCACAATGATGTGGTATCGGCTTCCAAATCTAGAATCACTCCCAGATATGAAAAGGAAATCCTTAAGCTATATCGCCTCTCTAGCTACTACAAAAGCCGCTAATCACTCAACTAGTTAAAGTCGAGTTGGCGTTGCTTTGGATTCCTCCAGGCAATAGCTTCAACACAAGAGTAAACACTGAGTCCGAGATCGACTTAACGATCATCCTCAATCTGACTAAAGTCAAAATCCAGTGTATCACACATATCCAAGTTCACACATGAATATGTCCGCATATTATTCCTCGTTCTCTCAAGATACTAAAGGACATACTAAACTTGCTTTGTTAACCGCCGAATCTAAGATTCGATCAAAGTTGACGTTCAATAACTCGACCATCTCTTACTAGAAAGAGAATCTATCCCATTTCTCTTGATCCGAAGATTTGTAGAGTCATTCCCGAGGCATGGTAGAACTTCCTCGTTGAATGTTGCATACACAGATGCATCATCTTAACCAATAAGATGGATGGGAAACAGTTGATTGATTCTAATGAATTTGACCGAGTCAAACTCTTTAGAATGTTGTCCAAATCTCTGCTGCTGAGAGAATTGTGGCATTGTCGATTCGACTTGGATAACACACCCATGTTGATTCCAACCAGTGCAAAGTTATCCTTCACAAACACTAATATATATGTATATATTCACTCACTGTACTTAAATTGATATCCGATCTACAAAAGACTTATCAATATTCTCGTCAAATCCACATATTGTAGAAATATATGACTTCCAATGACCGAGAGGTTTGCTTTTTATCCACAAAGGACATAAGCCTTGACAGTCATCCTGTCATAAGTTCATAAGGCAATACCCATTTGTTCCGGATGAATCTAGACTCCGTTTGTTTGGCAAGAAAGTCTCAGGGAATCACCCCTATTTTCTCGCTTTTGAACGAAATCATGCAATACTAAGTGGTAAGAGAGTCCAAGGTCTGTTTAACTCTCTACTTCTTGAAATTACCCCTAGACCACTCTAGCTTTGCTCGGAAAGATAAACTTTCCTATTCATTCTACTCTTTTCCGTGTAGATCCAATTTCTCCCACTTTGGGCCTGAGGCGCTTTCGTGGTTCTACAAGAGTATGAACAGAATCTGAGTACCGAACTCCATTCACGTGGTTATGGCTATTAAACCAACCTCTATTATCGTAATCCTATCTCGCTCACAAAAGAGCCATAGGTCATCAATCGATCCTCAGACTACAAAGTCCACAAAACCCGTAATGGGTAATGGATAAACCATACTCCTAATACTTACTGGGTGGATCAAAATTCTGATCTAGTTTAGTAGTACTTAGTGTTATCACCAACAACCGATGTTGGATGTGGTTTGATTTTAATCGATTAGTAACTACCTTGAGTAAACGTGCTTTCAAGGTTCAAGGTTTTGTTGTTCATGGACTCTATCGTAAAGGATGCTCTGAGATAACCGTCCTTCCCGATTTCAAGAATCCCATATCTAACCTTTATACACAATAGGTTAAAAGATATATCACGAATGGTCATTGACCGAATGTATGCGCGAAATTTCCAGTCTTACCTTCAAGTACCGTGTGCTAAATGCTTATATTTATGGAAGCGGGGTGAACCGAATCCACACCTTATCTGTAAATTCCAAAGCATATTGTAGGTAGACTTCTCGGTCTTACATTTCAATGTAAACCGTTATTTCACTTCCAATATCTTTATTGAGTTAAGTAGTGTATTGTAGCACATCTAAAACTATATAAGGCAATTTAACGGTTTCTCACTTAGTGAGAACATGTCACAATGAGGCAGGCTGAGCATCAGTCTCGAGGACTATGAATGGCCTATTCCGAGTATTGAATACTCTATCTCTGTTGAAAACAGAGAAACCTCAAAATATTTTGGATAAACTTACCGGAGTGTTTGAATAGTTATCAGACAAGAAGTCACTACTCGGAAGCTCCTTCTAGCTTGTATCTTTCATCAGACCCCGAAGGTCGTCATGAACAAGCTATTGAAGAGAGTTTGAGAAAGTGATAAACACTAGAGTAAACTTCAACTTAGTTTATTCATTATAAAAGAGTGAGTATAAATAGGTACAAGTAAGTGAGAAAGGTCCTAGTAGAGTATAAGCTAGAGAGAGCAATTAATTACTGTAGTCGGCTAGTATTAATTGCTAGAGTTGTCTATTACCTAATAAGACAAAATAGAGTTACTTTATGACTTTATGACATATTAATTGTTTATACAATACAATTAATATGTCTTACAATTAATATGTCTCACAATTAATATGTTACACTAAAGTAACGTAATATTAACGTAATATTTCCACCCCCCCTCAAACTGGGTTGTATATGTTAATACAACCAAGTTTGCTACTCAGTCGGCTGAACATAAGCGGTGGAATTGCCTTGGTGAGAATATCAGCATTTTGGTCTGCTGAGGGAACATACTGAAGTTTAATGATCTTGGCATCAATCTTCTCTTTAAGGAAATGTCTGTCAATATCCACATGTTTGGTTTTATCATGATGGACTGGATCCTCTGCCATGCATAAAGCTGAATTATTGTCACAACAGAGTATGACAGTTCTTTGAGGGTCACCAAGATCGATGAAGACTCTTTGCAGCCATAATGCTTCACAAATGCCCAAAACCAATGCCCTGAGTTCACCTTTTAGCACTACTTCTAGAGACAGTAGGTTGTTTCTTGCTTCTCCAAGTGACCGATTACCCCATACATATGAGCAATAGCCTGTGGTAGATCTTCTGTCTATGTGATGACCCGGCTTAATCAACATCGAGTGTAAACCTTGATATATCTCTCAAAGCCAGACTTGGTGAAATGTAAGCCTTGGCCGAGAGTGACTTGGTACCTCAAGATATCCTGCTCACAGATCCCAATGTTGCTCAAGAGGGCAATGCATGAATCAAGCTACTGAGGCCGACTCCATATGCAATATCAGTCTTGTATGGGACGAGATAAATGAGTTTCCTACAAGTCTTTGATATTGATCCTTTCTGGCAAAAAGAATATCACCATGCAAAGCAAGGTATTCTTGGGTCTACTTTGGGGATACAAAGCAGTTTGCATCCCAAAGATGCCGCTTCCTTCAAAGAGTCCAAAGACATACTTCCTCCGTGAGACAGATATACCCTGGTCATTCCTTGCTATTTCCATACCAAGAAAGTACTTGAGGTAGCCCAAATCTTTAACTTGAAATACTTTGGCCAAAGGGTCTTCAATTGTTGGATCTCAAAGAGGTCATCACCAAGATGGATGATATCATCCACATAGACAATAAGAATGGATCTTTTACGGTTTGTTGTTTTGATAAACATGGTGTGATCTCGAAATGCATTGATGATATCCAGCAGCTTTAACCACAGTAGTAAGTTTGCCAAACCAGGCTCTAGGGGACTGCTTTAGGCCATATAGAGATTTCCTCAATTTGCAAACTTTCCCTTGAGTGTGAGTGTTGGCAAAACCAGGAGGCACATTCATATAGACTTCCTCAGTGAGGTCACCATTTAGGAAAGCATTCTTGATATCCAATTGGTGGAGAGGCCAGTCAAGTTGGACAGCAAGTGAGGTCAGTACCCTGACAGTGTTTAGCTTTGCCACAGGTGCAAAGGTCTCTTTGTAGTCAAGACCATATGTTTGAGTGAATCCCCTTGCAACCAGTCTAGCTTTGTACTTGTCAATAGTACCATCAGCATTGTACTTGATAGTGAAATGCCATTTGTCACGACCGTCCTTCTTTTTCCATGTGAGAGAGTGGTGAGATCCCAAGTATGGTTGTCAAGGAGAGCAGTCATTTCAGTTTTGACAGCTGCCTTCCACTTATCATGTTGGAGAGCTTCCTATATATTCTTAGGAATAGAGTGAGAATCCAAGTCCTGTGTAAACATAGCAAAAGAAAGTGACAAGTGATCATAAGACACATAAGTATGAATAGAGTGATTAGTGCATGATCTCTTTCCCTTCCGGACAGCAATGGGTCTGTCATCAATATCGGTGGAATGAGCGAGGTCGATGAGGCTCGGGAGGCTCTTTGAGGTTCGATGGTTTCAGAGGGCTGCGAGGTTCGATGAGGCTCAGAGGGTCTTGAGGTTCCGAATTATTTGTGTGGAAATATTACGTTAATATTACGTTACTTTAGTGTAACATATTAATTGTGAGACATATTAATTGTATTGTATAAACAATTAATATGTCATAAAGTCATAAAGTAACTCTATTTTGTCTTATTAGGTAATAGATAACTCTAGCAGAATTAATACTAGCCGACTTCTAGTAATTAATTGCTCTCTCTAGCTTATACTCTACTAGGACCTTTCTCACTTACTTGTACTATTTATACTCACTCTTTTATAATGAATAAACTAAGTTGAAGTTTACTCTAGTGTTTATCACTTTCTCAAACTCTCTTCATGGTATCGGAGACTTAAACTCCTGAATCATTGCAAAATCTCATTACCTGTTGTAACTTCTCATCTCATATCAAGAATGTCTTCATTATCTGAAGCTTCCTCACCCTCAAGAGAGTCCCACCGCCTCAACCAGATCAGGGTCACCGAAAACCATTCGTTTACAAATCACGAGACTTGGCGGCAACAACTACTGCTTGTGGTCAAGATCTATGAAGATGTATATCTCGAGCCGAGCAAGATGGGATACTTGTCCGGCTCCAAACTGCCCTCACTGAAACCGACCCCAAGTTTGAAGCATGGGATACGAAAATAACCAAGTCATGACCATCCTCACGAGGTCAATGACAAAAGAGATCGATGAGAACTTCATGATGTAATGATATCGCAAAGGATATCCGGGACAATGCCGAGACCTTTACTCAAAAAAGGACAATACATCCGAGGTCTATGATCTTGAAGCTTAAATCAAAAATTGCGAGACAAGGGGATCTGCAGCAGAACTCAAGATTTCAACCAACTATCTAAGGCATGGCAACACCTAGATATGTTGGAAATTCACCAATGGAAGGATGTAGAGGATCTTTGCCTTATACAAGAATATCATTGAGAAGAAGAGGGTATTCAAGTTCCTTACAGGACTAAACTCATCCCTTGATGATGTTAGAGGTAGAGTTCTTGCTACTAAACCTCTCCCATTACCTCAAATCTGTGTTTCTTGAAGTCAAACATGAGGAAAGCGGGAGGAAAGTAATCTTTGGAAAACAACCTGTGATCACCCTACCGATAGCTCAAAGCAATGTTGGTGATCGGGAAGCTCTTCCGAGTCACGATACTTACAGAACCTTCTTCGAGAAGGCGGAAAGTTGTTTCGTGACCACTTTGCAAACGCACAAATCACACCAAGGACACTTGTTTGAAACTACATGGTAAGCCTAACTCCTTTAAACCCTCCAAACCAACCAGAGAGTCGTAAGGTGCGGGCATGTCGGTGAGGAAGGAACAAAGATACCATGTTGAATGCTCGGTTTGTCTGCCTTCAAAGCCTTCATTGCTCAATAAAAGGAAGGTAGTCCTATCACCGATATAGCTACTCATGCTAAAACAGTATATTCCACTCACCTCTCAAAGAATGATACTTGGATTGTTGATTCTGGGCCTCATCCCATATGATCGGTAACAAGAGTCTTATATCTCGCTTTAGGCCTTGTCATCAAACCCACAATATTAGGATTGCTTGATGGATCTATTTCATGTGCACAAGGCTTTGGAAATGTTAAACTTATGATAAGATATACCTTCGATGTCCTATTTGTTCTAAATTAGATCAGTAACCTCATTTCATCCAAGAGACTCACTAAAGACCTAAATTGGGCATGCTTATTTAATGACAATCGATGTATTTTCCAGATCTTTCTTCACAGAAGTGATTGGGAGAGCTAAAGCTCGCTCAGGATCATTTATGGTCAACCTGGCCAAGACAGAAGATTGAAGATTGAAACTGCCTCAGCAGCTTGCAACCAAACCTTAGACAATATCATGTTATGGCATTATAGGCTAGGTCGTCCATGTTTTGGTTATTTAAAGTCTTTAATTCCTAAACTATTTAAAGGATGTAACCTCAGTGACCTTCAATGTGATATTTGTCAGTTTGCTAAACTTACTAAGTCTGTGTATACTAAATTACCTTACTTGCCTTCCACTCATTTTACTCTAATACATAGTGATGTATGGAGACCTTCAAGAGTTAAAAGTATAACAGGGAAGAGGTGGTTTGTCACCTTCATAGATGATCACACCAGGGTCACATGGCTATTTCTGATGAAAGATAAATCTGAAGTTGGAACCATCTTTAAAGAATTTTATAATATGGTATCCACTCAATTTGACACTAAGATTAAAATCTTAAAAACAGATAATGCACCGGAATACTATGAGTCCAACCTCAGCATCTTCCTGAATGATAAGGGGATTATTCACACCAGTAGCTGTGTTGAGACACCTCAGCAAAATGGGGTTGCTGAGAGGAAGAACATGCACTTATTGGAGATGGCTAGATCAGTCATGTTCACCACACATGTGCCTAAATATATGTGGGGTGAAGCTATATTAACTGCGACATACCTGATCAACAGGTTACCCAGCAGAGTGTTAGGATTCAAGACCCCCATTCAAACCCTGCTGACAACTCATACTTGTCCTCACCTCATTGCTGACTTGCCTCCAAAGATCTTTGGATGTACTGTGTTTGTATACATTCATGCCCAACACAGAAGCAAACTTGATCCCAAAGCTCATAAATGCATCTTCCTAGGCTATGCCAAAGACAGGAAAGGTTACAAGTGTTATTCTCCCACTGACAAAAGATTTTACAATTCTATGAATGTAAAATTCTTTGAAAAAGCTCCGATACCATGAAGAGAGTTTGAGAAAGTTATAAACACTAGAGTAAACTTCAACTTAGTTTATTCATTATAAAAGAGTGAGTATAAATAGGTACAAGTAAGTGAGAAAGGTCCTAGTAGAGTATAAGCTAGGAGAGAGCAATTAATTACTAGAGTCGGCTAGTATTAATTGCTAGAGTTGTCTATTACCTAATAAGACAAAATAGAGTTACTTTATGACATAGTAATTGTTTATACAATACAATTAATATGTCTTACAATTAATATGTCTCACAATTAATATGTTACACTAAAGTAACGTAATATTAACGTAATATTTCCACAGCTATGTTACTTCTTTATAACCATTATCCTTTCCCGATTGAAAAGAAACTTTAGTCATTGAACCTTTGAGACAATACAACCAGACTGGGAGAAAGGAATCACCCTGAGCCAGTCTTCAGGTCTTGTCTTTTAGGGACTATGCACTAACTATGGAATATGAAGAAGCGTTTATCTAAATATAGAAACCAATTGCTTTTAATAGTTCTTAAGATGTGTTTTATATACATATTTCAAAGATTCTAAGTGGTTTTGACTTTATCAAACAAAAGTCCGAGTTTTGGATTCATACTACAAATGGTATATTCACTTTCTATCGACAAACAAATTATCGAATAGAAGGTAAATCCATTCGTTCAACGAATTTTAAGCAGAAAATAAATTTTCCGCGATATCCAAGGATTGAATCAAGATTCATTTCCTTATATCACTCCCACTATTCTAGCTAAAATTAAGCGCCCGTTGTTTACTCCTTTAATCGTTAAATGCACTGCTACCTTGTTATTCCAAAGAACTTAGCTCGAGAAAATCGCCAAGGATTCATAGGTTGGTGATCCAAAATCACTGTCCTTATCCTATGATTTTCAGTTAATTAATTTTCGGTTCAGCCTTAAAGTTTTCTCAATTTAGATGACTAACACTTTTAGACATATTCGCCCATTCTTGACTTTCCGTGAATGGAAATAGTCTTGAACCAGCGGTTCGTTTGAGTAGACACTACTCTTGAACCGTGGGATGTCTATTTCGAGTGTTACTCGTCGGGACTTCTCGGATTTTTTAATATACCAGAAAAAACAACAAATCATAGCATTAAAGCTCCCACTAGTTTTTCGGTTCCAAATACTGTCTAACGAGCAATGCTTTATTTTTATGATTTTCCGATTTTTCCGATTAGAAAATCTTTCGTACATAGTTCCAATGTTTCCAGAAAAACAACAAATCATAGAACTCCCACTAGTTCATCGATTCCAAATATCGTCCAACTAGCAACATTTCATGACTTTCCGGTTTTTCAATTAGAACCTTTACGTGTGTAGTCAGTTACACTTTTCTAATGTTCTAGAAAAACAACAAATCATAAAGCTCCCTTTGGTTCATCGATTCCAAATATCGTCCAACTAGTAACACTTCATGATTTTCCGATTATTCAATTAGAAAATTACTCGTGGAATCACTACACACTCAAAATTCACTAGAAGAATTTCAAAGTCCGAAGTCACCTTTGATCAAACTAAGTTTGTCTCCCGTTTAACACGAATGACACTAGTGACATACCTATATGTAACTCTGGTTTTTAAAAGGCTTAAGATAAAGTATCTCTTTCGAAAAATAATTGCATTATCGATTAACTAGTTCAACGTCCTAGTTACTTTCCACTTTTTAATGAAGTCAATACTAGTCAATTAATTTTTAAGCAATTTAGTAAGGGATATAATGCTGTAAATAAAATGACATATATTAATTCAAGTTTAACACTACTATATAAATTTATTTGAGGAATTGTAAACTAAAATTAAGTCTACTCTACCATTCCAAGGTTTTAACCTCGCATCTCAGTGCCGCCGTAGGGTAGGTCAAAGAGATGACGGTTAAATCGAGACAATTTCATCAATGAATAACTTGTGAGAATCAAACATCCCACGAGAATCGAACATCCCTTTATTCATTGATTACCTTCCTTTTTTAGCCTAGATATTATCAAAAATACCCTTGATGAGTGTGACCTACTATATCGGATCTCTTAGGTACGCCTGATGACGGTCAAATTATACCCGTAAAAGTCATCAACATTGACCTTAAATCGAGATTAATAATGTATATTTCATATTAAATCACTTTCGTTTATATTTATTATTTAATTTTAAGTGATTATTAATATGATATTTGGTATTTAGCTGTTTTTATTATTAAAAGACCAATTTATTGTGCGATAAATGCTGATTTTGCAGATCACGACAAATCGAGAGGATAAATGTCATTCAATCAGTAAATCTCGAGATAATAAGGAAGAAAATCGGAGCATTAATCAAGAGAAAAATCAGAGGAATCGGATCGGCGACGGAAGGATGCAGTGGGGAACAAGATAGACGGCGCGTTTAACACGAGCGAGAGGGAGGCTCGGTCGACCGAGCCCTATCATTCGATCGACCGAGTATGTCGGTTCGGTCACTCACGGGATTTTCGCGTGTATATCTTCTAGATCCTCCTAGGTCGATTCTGACCTCTATATAAGCGGAGAACTACTAAATTTGTAAGACCACACCTTAGACATACATACAATACCTTATACCTTTTTATCAATTACATTCATAGCTTTGATACGTTACAATGTAGTTTGTCCAAATGATTTATTATGGCTGCAAATATGTAAGCCTTTAATTTCTGTTGTTTTTTTCCATAATTAATTCCCCAATTATGCTTTATCGTTTGAGTTAGTTAATCATAGCTAGATGATGTAGATCTAGGCTATGACGTTGGAAAGGTGGCGATACCTTGTCTATGAGGATCCCATAACCTACGTCATCTACTTAGTTTCTATCCATGAATCTGCATTGTTTAATTAATGTGTATCTAAGTTAGTTTATATGAATGCTTTACAATTCTTGTTTAATCCGTTGTGTATGATGAAACGCTGAGAGATATATTCAGGGATGCAATCTGGGGGAAAGGACCATTCGGTCGACCGAGTGTCTGTATTCGGTCGACCGAGCCAACCTGTTCGGTCGACCGAGCCCCCTGTTCATCCGTTAGATAGCCATGTCTTTATGGTTAGGTTAACTTAATAGAATTTATCATCTTGGTAGGTGTGGCTACGGCTACGTTGCTCGTCTGTTTTTAATTAGCGTATGATTAGAAAATACCAATATAGGACTCTGAGTCGGCTCACGAATGATCTTCCGGGACTTTCAATGAGACTGAGATCTGCATTTGTATTAGGAATTGACGTCATCTAGTTGTACGTAAATCGTAGATTAACATGAGGCAGTCTGCGTAATTGTTAATGGGACGAAGACCGATGCGATCGTTTAGGAAGTCGCTTAACCATAGGAATGTTGCCTGAGGCGAGGTGTACGATTAATATCGGCATCCTTAGTGTCGTAAGTAGCGTCACGAGTTATATGAGATGGAAGCCTAAAAAGCAAAGTCACGTAATGTAGCACGGTGATCTAGCAACCTAACTGGTGCTAAGTCAAGTTTAAGAGGATGACTCCCGTAGCCAATCTAAGATAGATACAAACGGATTGATAGTTAATAAGTTTTGCTTATCATATAAATTATCTAGGTCCAAACGATAAAGACTATAATTGGGGAGGTTAATTACGTTATTTGTCTATGTGTCGTGTCGTGTCAATTTATCTTTTCTTGTCCTTTGTTGGTCGTAGACCGCCTTTGTGTCCTTGGCATGGATGATTAATTGTTTGTATATAAAATGATCCACAATTGGTTCCATGTGGGATCGACCTTGATTCACTATAGCTATACTACGATGGGCCTAGTCCTCTTGCTAGTATTGGTTTATGGTGGTCAAGTATATTATAACCTGATTGACCCCGATCAACGCCCCGAGTATGCCGTCGTAGGATAGGTCAGTGACCCGACGAATACCCGGAAATCCTATCCTTTCGGAGACCAAGCCATGAATGTTGATAGGGGTGAACACCATCCGTAGGGGGACGAAATCAAAGTGCCGCGAGGCGTCACCCTTCTCTCACTTACTTGTATCTATAGTAGAGGCCGTGGGGTTGGTTGTCGCCTCCCCCGCTCCCACTCAATATTTTGGAAGTGGTGGTAGGTTAACTAACCACGTCTTTTTGATGCTAACATAAAAGCACATCAAATCAAGGATTCCGAATGGTGTCGGTAACGTAGGCAAACCTACCCGTCCTATTCGTTGGAACTTATGTGACAGTCGGACGAAGTCGGGTCAAGAGAGCCCCATTGAGATAAGAAGGAATCACCCCTCCGCTCGCCGGTGTAGCTTAGTCGTGCCGGACCCCCGTGCATACATCACACTAGGAGGGTTAAAGTCGGTCGAGCCAAGCTCAGTTGACCACCCAACCTATAGGCCGAATGGGGGACGGGGAAAGCTACACGCCCAAAACCTTCTAAAGCTAAAGGGGGTGCCCGGGTCACCTCATCTTGTCATTTCGTCGTTGCTCATTCCCGTTAGGCGAACTGTTTTTATCCAAGATTTATTGTTCTTTTACCATCATTCAATCTCGTAAACACTACGAATCGAAAACGTGATCTCGTTTGGGCTTTTAAGGCGGTTCACCGAGAACACCCACCGAGAACACCCACCGAAAAAACTTAACGATTACATAACCCGTCCTCGGATCTTTAATTAGTTACTAAATTAATTAATTACTACGTATTAATTAAATTTCAACTAATTACGCGAGTTTGTATACATGCATATTTTAATTACCAAAATTAAAATTCTACATGTATGCATGGAGTGGATTTATGATATGATGCATGTCATGGCAATTCCGATTTTATATCTATTTTATGATCAAACAC
Organism: Gentiana macrophylla; assembly: GCA_026214975.1. Taxonomy (NCBI): domain Eukaryota; kingdom Viridiplantae; phylum Streptophyta; class Magnoliopsida; order Gentianales; family Gentianaceae; genus Gentiana; species Gentiana macrophylla. The sequence goes on along the minus strand of JAOBSW010000134.1, from coordinate 103,721 downwards.
ATAAAAAATAAATTGTGGAAAATTTAAACACCGAGATGGATCGTTGGTACCCCCGTATCTAACTTATTAAAAAAAACACAAACAAACCCTAACTAGGGTTTACAATTTTCTGATCCGCTGCTGCTGCGTTTTATCGATGATCGGACATCCAAAAGAACTTTGATCGTCACGAAACTTTATGGACCTGTTCTTAACTCCTCCTAATTGAATATGGACGGTTGGATCTGTGTTTTGACGGCCCAATTGATCCCAGTAAGCTGTCGATCCAACTGATGCATTTGTTTATAATCACGCGCAAAGAATGTCTTCCTTCGGGGCCGATCGGGCATCGAGACAAAACCCGATCGACCTGAAATTTTTAGGGCTTGTTATAACGGTTGGATCAATGTTTCAACGTTCCAAACTCTTCCAGAAATTCGACGAACTCACAGCTAGGGTTTTTACGGCTGCTGTACTTTTCTGTTACAGTAGTAACTTTATTGCACCGATCTGATATCGAGACGGACTCCGATCGATACCAAATTTTGAAGGGTTGATCATAAACTTTTATTATCCATTCTGACCGGAGGGATTGTCGTTTCAACGGATCAATCTCCGTGAATAAATAAAAAACGAACAGAGACAAAACAGATCTACTTCTAGGAAACTAAAATTACAAAATTTCCTATACTCATATAAACGAAATTATATGAGTTTACAATAGATCTAACGAGTAAACAATACCAACCCCAATCCATCTCTTCAACCACAACATATCAAAGCATTCATCATCATGATTTTCGAATTTTAAAAACGAAAAAAAAACAATGCAATCTAAACATGCAATTTCCACTCCTAGATCTAATATTTTATACGTATAAATATAGATCACCAGATCTCTGATACCACTGTTAGTAATACCATCCGCAACGGAAGCGATTTATGGATCTAGATCTATAATTTACACATAATAAAACAACTAGATCTACTCTACAAGGGGTTGTAGAACATACCTCTTGGATCTCAAAATCCAAGTAGAAGAGCCGCAATAGAAAGAACAAACGAATGTGTGAAGAGCACCACGATCTTCCGTACGTGTGATCCAAGCAACTCCCGGTGGAAGGAAATCCTCGTCTCGAATCCTTCCGATATGCTACCCGGAAAAACCTCCAGGATTTTCCTCTTTTCTCCCCTTGGCCGAAAAAATATTTCTTCTCCTCTCTAAGAGGTGAAGTCGAAATTTGTTGTGTCTTTTAGGCTTGGGAGAACTCTCTTTATATAGGAGAGTAATCATTGTCCTCCAAGGATTTTATTATGCAAATAAATAAATCCAATAAATAAAAGATAATCCCATAATATTCTAGAACAAATCTAGAATAATATTTATCTTTATTTCTTACTATAAATATTTATCCAATAAATATTTATGCACATGTCTTATTAATTCACAAGAAAACAATTTCTTGTTTCCTAAAAACATGTCATGGTCGAAATTCCTTATTATTGACCTAGTCAATATTAATTTCGACTATGATACACTTTTGGGCCAAGATTATGAAAAATGTTTTTTTCACATATTTAATTATTTAGTCCAACTAATTTAATAGTCCACTAAACAATTAATTCACATATCGTTAATTAAATTCTAATAAGAACTAAATTAATATTATTAGGATTCGACGTCCGAGAATAGCTATGCTATATAGGAGGCACGTCGGGGACCATGGACTAATAATCAGCGGCTCCGATAAATCAAATAAATAATTATCTTACGAATGAATAATTATATTCGATAAATCAATCACGAGAATATGCCACCATAATCCTGTGATCGCACTCCTCCGATTATAAGATTATATTTATCTCCTCACGAGAATGATAATAAGCGTCCATTGATATAATCATTATATATGGATTAATCCTCCATGATTGCTTCATTCTAAATCGGGAAGTTACCGTTAACCCTTTTTAGAACCTCTTATCCTTATTTACCATTAACCCCCTAGTGATCAATTAATTCATACAACTCACTGGTAGCTAATCAGTGTAATATGAACTCCATGGATCGATCAGTTTCTAGGATTAACAAATAAGGGAACTGTCTATCTACTTCCATAAATGGAAGGAATGGATTCCGTATCTGTGATAACACAGACTACTCACCCAATCCAGTACAATGCCAAGATGGGGTAATTCAGATCACAGACTCAGTGTAATCCTTAACCGTCAAGTCAAACCTCATACTGATTCAAGCAGTTGACTGTGATCACCTCAGGATTAAGATATATCCATAAATATGATCATCGATTGATTCGATAAGACTTCTTGATTACGGAATTATATCGTGAACTCTAATCAAATCGGTCCAGCCCTATATGATATATCTATCATATATAAATGCCCCACCAGGTTCTCTTAACCGATAGTCCGGATAAGACAATCACACCAATTGTGTTCTGGGCGCACTAATAGCACATTAAAGGAGAGACCCGATACTTTCGATTAACTTCACTACGGGCTAATTGTATTTTAAGTACATCTTCACTAACTCAATCCTCCCGTGTATATCCCATACACTGAGTTAAGCGATTACATAAACGATATACTTTAGGGTTTTCTGTAGTGTAAATACTATTGTCACATCGGTGAATATGAGAATAATAAATATGAATAATAATATCATTTCATTTATTAAATAAAACAATTACAAAATTGTCTTTCGGGCATCACACCTAACAATCTCCCACTTGCACGAAAGCATGTGATTAATTGTTTTAGAGCACACCCTATTATTTAAAACTACAACAAACTACATCTCCCACTTGCTCTAAAGCAATAGAGACCCATCCCGTATTCTAGTACCCATTAAGCATATCATAACCATTGCAGATGACAAAGTGCACTCCGAGTGTGCCGTCATAGGATAGGTCAGTGACTCGGGGAGTACCTACATCTAAATATCATGAGTCTTAATGATTAGTCAGGTTGTCGGCTCGAGACGATCTGTAGAATCGAAACGTTACCGGTCCATCTAATCATGTGGTACTTTCCCAATATGCTTTTGACCTCTATTGATTTCGAAAATCCTTATAAGCTACCCCTTCATCATTTGCACAATGATGTGGTATCGGCTTCCAAATCTAGAATCACTCCCAGATATGAAAAGGAAATCCTTAAGCTATATCGCCTCTCTAGCTACTACAAAAGCCGCTAATCACTCAACTAGTTAAAGTCGAGTTGGCGTTGCTGGATTCCTCCAGGCAATAGCTTCAACACAAGAGTAAACACTGAACCCGAGATCGACTTAACGATCATCCTCAATCTGACTTAAAGTCAAAATCAGTGTATCACACATATCCAAGTTCACACATGAATATGGTTGATGCGAAGGCTCGGTTAAGTGAAACGATGTCTGGGTTAGCTCAAGTTAATGCTGAAGTGGGACGCATGAGAGGTGAACATGCAAATATCAAGGCTAAATTGGGATTCTTTAAAAGTGAACATGCAAAATTGTCAAATGGTTAGCAAACCAGATCAATAGACAGGCATGAATTATCTTGCACATACGAATTTGACAGCCGTATTTATATTGTTAACACACGAATTTGAATTATCAATAGACTGGTAATCCATCATCACAGTCCCAGGCTGGCATACAGCCACGAGTCTCTCAGGGTGTTGAGTCAATTCCATAAGGCAGCCACGAGACTGATACACTCGAGGCCACGATACCGAACCTGGTCAAAATCAGGTATGAATGAGCTCGTAAATACGAACTTCATTGAGTTGTTTTGTTACCCTAAATTTAAATTCTTATCCTTCCGTTTAATTTTCAGGCGACTATTAGTAATGTTGAGCAGTCATCACCGTCCTAGGGTGGGACACACGTATGATGCTCTCAGACCGAGGCCGATCCAATCACACCCACACCTCTTGGCCTAGGTGAAATGAGTGATGACACATCATTGTCGTGTGGAGAACTAGAACTGCCTGGTCGAGAATTCTATCTTGGTAGTTATCCTGAGACTGGTCGGTTAAGTGAAGTGAATGTTGATGTGAATATGGAGATCCCAAGCATGGGCACTTGCACGCCTTTAGGCCAACAAGAAATGCCAGGTATAAGGAGGGGGTGGAAGGGGAGATAAGAGACCTGTGGAAAGAGAGGTAAGGCGTACAGGGATGAGACTGACTGCACAACTTTCTTCTTTGCTGAGAAATGAAGGCGGCCTGCTACAAGAATCAAAGGATACTCCGAGTAGGAAGGTGTTAGGAAATCTACGCGGGAACGCAGCGGAATTCAAAATTTTGATTTCCTTTTACCCAATATCGACTTCGTTTAAGCAATAAACAAATAAGCTAGTAGATGGTGGTTACCTTGGTTGATCTAAAAGATCGACGCTTTGACCGTCTAAGGAGAGTAGTTCTGCATAGAGCCACCCAAGTGTTCGGCCTCTACCGCTAGTCCACACAAACAGTCCGCCGGAATCCCATCATGGATTGCTATTGGAAAACTCCGGTTGCTAGACCAGCCCTTTTCCCATCTCTCCAACTCTCTATAGGATGCTCTCTATTTTACACAAGAACTATTAGCTCTTGGAATTGTGATGTACAAAATAGCTTGACACCGACTTCCTATTTTTAGGGAAAGTGGCGCCCCAGACTAGAGTGGAGGAGAAGAAAACTTTTTCCCAATAAAATAAGGAAAATCTCCTAGATTGATTTATCTCATTCTATTTAATATCCTATATTAAATATTTCCAAGATATTGTCAATATCTTATATTGACTATATTTTTCTTATTACCATAAATCAATTTACACATGTGTATATATCACATATATATACTACACACACACACACACACACACATATATATATATATATATATATATATATATATATATATATATATATATACTATGGTGCGCATGAATCACCAATTTGCATTAGTGCAAACACACGCAGCACATATATAATATATTTATCAATATCTAATATTAATATTTGGTAATCTTATTAATTAAATTGCACAATCCAAGAGTATCTTATACACATTGAAAGTGGCGTCCCTTTGACCAACAAACTGGCTTCCGGAATATTCTTTAATTAATATAATATTATGATTAATTAATTTACAAAATACATGTGTATCAATAAACACAATAATTTCGACACACATACATTATGTGTATATTTAATTAATCAACATAATTAATTTCTTATATTATATTTATTCATAATAAATAAATACCACTATATTAATTTACCACTATAAACCTTTATAGTCTCGAGATAAACTTCCTTATTTGGTCATCAACTATAACCACATTTTAATCCGGCTAGATGTTCATATGTGTGTGACCCGATAGGCTTCCGAATAATATCCATACGGTCGTACGTCGAGTGACAAGCATTAACGACCGTATCTTATAATCTGGATATCAAGCTCTCTCGAAGTAACTCATTTACTTCCACTTTGCAAAGATTCACGAGAGTAAGACATTCCTTATAAGAATGACCTTTCGGATATTCACCCCTACTGATAGGGTACGTGATTTCTAGATGACCAAACATGTATACTCCGCATGCTTCAGTATCACACCAATCACTACCGCATGATCGCCCCGTGGCTAGGGGAAACCTCAATAGTGTCAAAGCATGACAATCCACATCGTGATGCCTTGTAGACTCCGGTCCTAAGGATAATTACACAACCGTCACATAGTGTGACATTTATCCGTGTAAGTGGAATTCGATCTAACGACGTCGCATTATCTAACACATGTCCACGTCATACCCAAGTGTCTCTACACTTCGATAGACGAGATCTATCCCTGCCCTTAAAGACAGAAGACATCTAATACGTGCTAGTCTGTTCGTACTATCAATGCCCTATTTAATAGTACATCAGCCTAGAGACATTTAAGTATCAAACTTATTAAAGTGATTAGAGATCTCATCAACCATAATCGCCTATCATGGTTTCTCTATCACAGTTTAACACTAAGGATGTTATCATATAACAATTCACAATTGGTTCTTTAACAGAACAAATATATGACAACAGAAAAGCCATTTAATCTATGTATAAACATAAAGAAATAGTAGAAATGATCCGACACGGCCGGATCCGGTCCAACCCGATTGGGTTTAGGACACTATTTCCACAGAAGGTTGACAGCGACAAGCTTAAAGATTTTGAAGTATGGGTCGCTAACGAGATGATAATATATGAAAAGATTAAGAAGGCGAAAGAAGAAGCGAAGCAACGGGGGGAACCTGTGCCCAAAGATTTGCCTAAACTAGCGACTAAATCAATACCATGTGGAATCGATGTTGTTGCAGTTGCCCCTCTCGAGTACCCAACTGATGTTTCATTTTGGTATACATTGAGGACTCCACTGCAATCACTATTCACAGATGTAAGCGAATATAATTTTACATATTATTTTCCATACCTTACTGTTAGTATACAAATCATTTATGACTAACTCATACATTTTCACGTGTAGCATGTCGTTGCCTTTACAGATATATTGAAGCGTCGTATGTTGTTACGTCTGGATTGCTATAAAAAGAATATGGAGGTGGCTTATACCGTTTGCACTCAAATCTTTTTGCATGTTATCTGAATGGATACAAAATCCGAGTTGTACTCCGACGGTGCCCGAAGGTCTAAAGGATCTTACCAGTTCTTGGACACCAAAACGATGGTACTTTTACCATGGCATATTGCCAGGGCAGATCATTATTTTCTCTTGGAAATTAACATTCCCACATGGAAGATAACAACGATCGATTGTCTTTACGGAACTGGCAACGAAGACATTGTTTTTGACATTATAAGACACTTGGAAAGGTTTCTGCCGATGTTGTTGTCTGAGAACCCTAAATGTCTTGACCACCCAATGGTGAAAAAGGACAACACGTCTTCATTTCAAGTTAAAAGGACGGACCAAAAGTACGTTCCACAGATGCCTGTCGGGTAGGTTAACGTTGCGATCAATTAAACATTTCACTATTTTTATCTTTTTACTATAGACATATATTTAAGTACTATTGTGTATTTTGTCATATAGCGGCGATTGCGGGATGTACATGTTGAAGCACATCTAGTTCTCTGTGATGATCTCCGGCAACTTGAACGACGTGGTCCCTGAGCGGATTGAGGAGTTTAGGAAGAAAATGTGTGTAGATTTATTTTATCAGAATGTATAAGCACTTGGTATTTTGGCGCAGTTGGTGTGAATCTTGTGTTTCTTGTTCCGTCGTCTTCTCGATCCACTTATTGTATATTACTTTCATTACTCTTCCACAAGTTTCGTTTATTTCGACGAGCGATCACATTGACATCAACCAAAATAAGAATGTATCATTATCCAAATATATCATCAAAATATATCAACCAAAATAAGAATGTATCATTGACTACCCTAATTATCCAACGAATGTCAATTCCATTATCGAAAAATATCATCAAAATTAATCATTTCTCTTCCCTAAAAATGCACATACTATGCTAAAAATCGAAAATTTATAACTTTAACATACTTTATTGATGTGTACAAATAACAATTAAAACAAACACGATAAATAAATTTATTAAAACTAAAATATAATCTTAAGTAAATGCTTACCCATTTGTTTAAAAATACAACACCGGTGAAATAAAATCAGCATAGCTCAAATCCCAGTTTTTTTTTGTATCAATGGTGAATTTTTTGGTAGCAATGGTGATTTTTTTGTGTGATGGAACGGTGAAGACAAGATAAAACGTCACAATATTCATTCTTTTCCGTTAAAATTCACTCATTGACCAAAAAGGACAGAATCCATCCAAAATTTGGGCGAGACGTCAATATTGTGACGGATCCAATTGATAGCCTCGTCAAAATGGAGGACGCCTCGTCCAAATTTTGACGGATCCGTCAAATTTGAAACCCTTATCCTGTCTTCTTCACTCTTTTCACCTACTCTTTCAGCCTCTTGTCTTCACCGTTCCATCACACAAAAATATCACCATTGCTACCAAAAAATCACCATTACTCCGCCTTAATCACAATGACTGACTCGGATTCCCCTTCTAGGAACATCATTCAGTCTTTTAATCCCGAGTTTGATTATCCCCCGGAATGGCATCCTCATCGGCATGTGACACAGCACGGCTTTTAGGACGAGGAGACACTGTTAACTCGGTTCACAACAAATGATGAGCGTGCAAATTGGAGTTAGTTATTTCAAGATAGATCTGTTGTCGGAGAGAAGAGAATTATATGGGAGAGTCTACCTACCAGGATGTCGGTGCTCCTACGTAGATTGTCGTTGGAGCGTCTCGCAACTAGACTAGAACCGGCATCGACTATGAATCGTTCAATTGTTCATGAATTTTACACACTTGTCAGGTGAAAAATGAATGCGTCACACGATATCATATCAGCATCAGGGGTGTACAAATTACGTGGAGTAGATGTCTCATTTACTTCGGAATGGATCAATTGCTACTAGGGTGTACCTGGAGTCGAAACATCCAATCTCCCATACAACAGGCCAAGCTTATAACGTTGAGGCAATGCAACGTCTGATTGAGAGGCGTCAATTGCCTAACAAATGGATGTGTGTTATGTTTGAATGGATTGCTAGTAGCATCTAGGGTACTGTACACACTGTTGAACCGAGCAATGATCTGAAAGCTTTTTTGTACGCAGTTTTGAATCGTGAAGTTGATTTTGGATGTGTCATCGTTGACAGGATTTGTAAAATATCGCTTAGCTTACTTGGTGATGGTTATCTCTATTATCCATTTCTTATCATGGCTCTCGCAATAGATTTTCACGTACAAGAGTATGACAATGACGACATTGATCGGGAAACCTCCCCTGTCATCTTTAGTGACCACCCTTGGTTTGTTTAAGTATTTTATCGTATTTATTGTTTGCTTTTACAAATTTGTGTGTGAGGTCATTGAGTTATGTTTCCCTACATGTACAATGAAGAAAGTTACCGCGTTGTAATTTTCATCGAGTTGCATATATGTCTCTGTTTCCTTTCAATAAAAATGTTGTCATTTAATAAAAGTTGTTTATGGTTACGTACGGTTCCTTGTCGTTTAATAAAATTCATTTAATGAAGAAATGTTTACGTACTGGTTTCTTGTCGTTTAATAAAAGTTGTCATGTTTTCGAGTTGCTTTTTTATGTTTTTAATGCAAAATGGCAGTCGTTTCTTAAATTGTGTGTTCGTTTTTACCAAACCGTATTATTATCTATGTTTCCTTTCATTAAGAAGATGTTTTTACAAGTTGCGGTGTAATTTTATTAAAACAATATAAATTAAACGCATAATGACTAGTAAAAAACTGCTTGTCAACTTGAGATGACAACTCTACAGTTCTTCTTGTTTGATGCTGATATAGTTATGACTACACGATAGCATTTCTGTTTCTGTGTGCATTTTCTTCTCTTCTAGTTAGATATCTGATTAGTTTGATTCATCATATGATTACATATGTTCTTCTAAAAAATGACAAATTTTACGTTAAAACAGTATGGCACGGTCATAAAAAAAGGGAACAAGCGGAATAATAAAAATGTCTGTTACAATCGTGATGGCTTACAAAATTAACATCAACACATACTGAAATAGAGATTTATTCAATGAGGAACAGCATGAGTGGGACATCTATTAATTCTTTGTCCGGGGTTACTGCAATTCGAGCAATTCCTACCGGAACCTGGGTTTGTCCTCTCAGTAGGCATCCTGCTAGTCCTTGTTAGGTGTGATGCCCGAAAGACAATTTTTGTATTTGTTTTATTTAATAAATGAATTGACGTTATTATTCATATTTATTATTCTCATAATCACCGATGTGACAATAGTATTTACACTACAGAAAACCCTAAGTATATCGTTTATGTAATCACTTAACTCGGTGTATGGTATATACACGGGAGGATTGAGTTAGTGAAGATGTACTTAAAATACAATTAGCCCGTAGTGAAGTTAATCGAGTATCGGGTCTCTCTTTAACGTGCTATTAATGCGCCTGAACACGCTTGGTGTGATTGTCTTATCCGGACTTTCGGTTAAGAGAACCTAATGGGGCATTTATATATGATAGATATGTCGATAGAATTTGGACCGATTTGATTAGAGTTCACGATATAATTCCGTAATCGAAAGTCTTATCGAATCAATGGATGATCATATTTATGGATATATCTTAATCCCGAGGTGATCACGATCAACCGCTTGAATCGGTATGAAGTTTGACTTGACGGTTAAGATTACACTGAGTCCGTAGTCCGAATTACCCCATCTTGGCATTGTCTTGGATTGAGTGAGTAGTCCGTGTTTATCACGATCTGGAATCCATTCCTTCCATTTATGGAAGTAGATGAGACGATTCCTTATTTGTTAATCCTAAAACCGATCGATCCATGGAGTTCATATCACAATCGATTGATCACCAAAGTGAGTTGTATGAATTAATTGATCACTAGGGGTTAATGGTAAATAAGGATAAGAGGTTCTAAAAGGGTTAACGGTAACTTCCCGATTTAGAATGAGCGATCTATGGAGGATTAATCCATATGTAATGATTATATCAATGGACGCTTATTATTATTCTCGTGAGGAGATAAATATAATCTCATAATCGGAGGAGTGCGATCACGGATTATGGTGGCATATTCTGTGATTGATTTATCGAATATAATTATTCTATAATTATTTATTTGATTTATCGGAGCCATTGATTATTAGTCCATGGTCCCGACGTGCTTCTCTAATATAGCATAGCTATTCTCGGACGTCGAATCCTAATAATATTAATTTAGTTCTTGTTGACTTTATTAAAACGATATGTGAATTAATTGTTTAGTGACTATTAAATTAGTTAAATTTAAATAATTAAATATGTGGAAAAGACATTTTCCATAATCTTACTTCAATTATTGTGTGTGTGAAATAAAATCATATTGACTAGGTCAATGATGATGATTTTCGACCCCAAGCATGTTTTTGGAACAAGAAATTAGTTTTCTTGTGATTAATAAGACATGTGCGTAAAATATTTATTGGATAAATATTTATGGTAAGAAATAAAGATAAAGATTATTCTAGATTTGTTCTAGAATATTTTGGGATTATCTTTTATTTAATAGGATTATCATAATTGATTTTGTATTAATTATAAAATCTTGCGAACTAAGTTTTACTTCTCATATATAAAGAGAGTTATAAAACCAAAGAACACACTACATAATTCGACTTCACCTCTTAGAGAGGAGAAGAAAATATTTTTCGGCCAAGGGGTATTAGGGAGAAATCTTGGAGATTTTTCCGGTAGCATATCGGAAGGATTCGAGACGGCTGATTTCCTTCCACCGGAGTTGCTTGGATCACACGATCGGAAGATCGTGGTGCTCTTCACATCTTCACATTCATCCTTTGCGGTTCTTCAACTTGAATTTAGAGATTCAAGAGGTATGATCTACATCCCCCTTGTAGAATAGATCTAGTTGTTTTATTACGCATAATATTAGATCTAGGAGTGGTAAAACATGTAGATTTTTTGTCCCAATTTTTTTTTAAAGATAGGGCCGACGCATGTTATTCTTATTTTTTATGCTTATGAATGTCGTGGTTGAAGAGATGGATTGGGGTTGGCACTGTTTACCCGTTAGATCTATTGTAAACTCATATAAACGATAAAAATTCGTCCATATGAGTATAGGAAATTATGTAATTCTTTTTTATTGCAATTTTAATTTCCAGAAAATAGATCTGTTTAGTAGCTGTTTAGTTATTTCGTGTTTCCCGTTGATCGAACCGTTGAAACGAAGATCCCTCCGGTCAGAATCAAGATTAGAAGATGATGATCAACTCCACAAATTTTGGCGTCGATCAGAGTCCGTTTCGATATCCGTTTGATGCTGCGAAGAGGCTGCTGTAACAGAAAAACGCAGGATTCACAGAAACACTATCTGTGACTTCCTCGATTTTCTGGGAGAGTTTGGACCGTTGAAAATCAAATCCGACCGTTCAGATTGCTCAACTTGGAGTTTTGGACGTACCATAAAAATTTCAGGTCGATCGGAATTCATCTCGATTCCCGATCTGCCTCAGGAAGTCCTTGATGCAGTGCAGTCAAAGTCAGATTCAGCAGCTAGTTTGGCGGTTTACTGGAGAAAATTGGTAAGTCAAAAATCCGATCCAACCGTCCATATTGAAGTTCAAGGAGTGAAGAAAAGATCTGGAAAGTTTCGTCCCGATCCGAGTCCGTTTCGTATGCCGATCATCGAAGAGTTCGTACAGCTGCAGATTTAGTTAGAAAGTAGTAAACCCTAGTTAGGGTTTTGGTTTTTATTTTCTAATAGATTAGATACGGGGGTGCCAACGATCCATCTCGGTGTTTAAATTTTCCGCAATTTATTTTTTATGTGTTTGATCATAAAATAGATATAAAATCGGAATTGCCATGACATGCATCATATCATAAATCCACTCCATGCATACATGTAGAATTTTAATTTTGGTAATTAAAATAGGCATGTATACAAACTCGTGTAATTAGTTGAAATTTAATTAATCGTGGTAATTAATTAATTTAGTAACTAATTAAAGATCCGAGGACGGGTTATGAAATCGTTAGCCTTTCGTGTGTGTTCGGTGAACCGCCTTAAAGTCAAAGCGAGATCACGTTTTCAATTCGTAGTGTCTACGAGATTGAATGATGGTAAAAGAACAATAAATCTTGGATAAAAGCGGTTCGCCTTTAGGTTGGGTGGTCAATCGAGCCGCTCAAACGACTTAACCCTCCTAGTGTGATGTATGCACGGGGTCCGGCAAGACTAAGCCAAACCGAGAGCGGAGCGGTGATTCCTTCTAATCTCAATAGGGCTCTCTTGACCCGATTTCGTCCGGCTCATCACATATGTTCCAACGAATAGGGCGGGTAGGCTTGCCTACGTTACCGACACCATTCGGAATCCTTGATTTGATGTGCTTTTATGTTAACATCAAAAAGACGTGGTTAGTTAACCTACCACCACTTCCAAAATATTGAGTGGGAGCGGGGGAGGCGACAGCCAACCCCACGGCCTCTACTATAGATACAAGTAAGTGAGAGAAGGGTGGCGCCTCGGCGCTTTGATTTCGTCCCCTAAGGATGGTGTTCGCCCCTATCAACATTCATGGCTTGGTCTCCGAAAGGATAGGATTTACGGGTACTCGTCGGGTCAACGACCTATCCTAAGACGGCATACTCGGGCGTACCTAAGAGATCCGATATAGTAGGTCACACTCATCATGGGTATTTTTGGAAATATCTAGGCTGAAAAAGGAAGGTAGTCAATGAATAAAGGGATGTTCGATTCTCGTGGGATGTCCGATTCTCACAAGTTATTCATTGATGAGATTGTCTCGATTTAACCGTCATCTCTTTGACACCTTACTAGCGGCGACTTTGAGATCTGAGAGTTAAAACCTTGGAATGGTAGAGTAGACTTAATTTTAGTTTACAATTCCTAAAATAAAATATAGTAGTGTTAAACTTGAATTAATACATGTCATTTTATTTACTGACATTATATCCTTTACTAAATTGCTTAAAATTTAATTGACTAGTAATGACTTTGTTAAAAAGTGGAAAGTAACTAGGACGTTGAACTAGTTAATCGATAATGCAATTATTTTTCGAAAGAGATATTTTCTCTTAAGCCTTTTAAAAACCAGAGTGACATATAGGTATGTCACTTTAGTGTCATTCGTGTCAAGCGGAAGACAAACTTAGTTTGACCAAAGGTGATCTCGGACTTTGAAATTCTTCTAGTGAATTTTGAGTATGTAGTAATTACACGAGTAATTTTCTAATTGAAAAATTGGAAAATCATGAAGTGTTACTAGTTGGACGATATTTGGAATCGATGAACTAGTGGGAGCTTTATGATTTGTTGTTTTTCTAGAACATTAGAAAAGTGTAACTGACTACACACGTAACCGTTCTAATTGAAAAACCGGAAAGTCATGAAATGTTGCTAGTTAGACGATATTTGGAATCGATGAACTAGTGGGAGTTTCTATGATTTGTTGTTTTTCTGGAAACAATAGAACTATGTACGAAAGATTTTCTAATCGAAAAAATCGGAAATTCATAAAAATAAAGCATTTCTCGTTAGACGGTATTTGGAACCGATAAACTAGTGGGAGCTTTAATGTTATGATTTGTTATTCTTCTAGTATATTAGAAAATCCGAGAAGTCCCGACAAGTAACACTCGAAATAGACATCCCACGGTTCAAGAGTAGTGTCTACTCACACGAATCGCTAGTTCAAAACTGTTTCCATTTACGGAAAGTCAAGAATGGGAGAGTATGTCTAAGAGTGTTAGTCATCTAAAACTGAGTTGATTTTAAGGCTAAACCGAAAATTAATAAACTGAAAATCATAGGATAAGGATAGTGATTTCGGATCACCAACCTATGAATCCTTGGCGATTTTCTTGAGGTGAGTTCTTTGGAAGAACAAAGCAAGCGGTGCATTTAACGATTAAAAGAGTAAACAACGGGCGATTAATTTTAGCTAGAATAGTGGGAGTGATATGAGGAAATGAATCTCGGATTCAATCCTTGGATATCGCAGAAGATTTATTTTTTTCTGTTTAAGATTCGTTGGAGCGAATGGATTTACCTTCTATTCGATAATTTGTTTGTCGTATAGAAAGTGAATATACCATTTGTAAATACTGAATCCTAGACTCGGACTTTTGTTTGATAAAGTCAAAACCACTTACAATCTAATTGAAATATGTATATAAAACACATCTTAAAGAACCATTAAAAGCAATTGGTTTCTATATTTAGATAAACGCTTCTTCATATTCCATAGTTAGTGCATAGTCCCTAAAAGACAACTCAAGAAGGCGGCTCGGGGTGATTCCTTTCTCCTACGATCTGGTTATATTGTCTCAAAGGTTCAATGACTAAAGTTTCCTTTCAATCGGGAAAGGATAATGGTTATAAAGTAACATAGCTTATTTATGACGACCTTGAGTCGATGAAAGATACAAGCTAGTAGGAGCTTCCGAGTAGTGACTTCTTGTCCGATAACTATTCAAACACTCCGGTAAGTTTATCCAAAATATTTTGAGGTTTCTCTGTTTTCAATGAGAGATAGAGTATTCTATACTCGAAAATGGGCCATCACATAGTCCTAGGGGTGATGCTCGGCTTTGCCTCATAGTGAAATGTTTTCACTAAGTGAGAAACCGTTAAATTGCCTTATATAGTTTTTTTAGCCGTGCTACAATACACTTGCTTAACTCAATAAAGATATTGGAAGTGAAATAACGGTTTACATTGAAATGTAAGACCGAGAAGTCTACCTAGAATATGCTTTGGAATTTACGGATAAGGTGTGGATTCGGTTCACCCCATACGTAAATATAAGCATTTAGCACACGGTGCTTGAAGGTAGGTCTCGAAATTTCGCGAACACGTTCGGTCGATGACCAATCGTTCTATATCTTGTAGCATTGAGAAAAAAGGTTTGTTATAAGATTCATGAAATCGGGAAGGGACGATTTATCTTTGTTGCGTCCTTTACGATAGAGTCTATGAACAAGTAAAACCTTAAACCTTGCGATGACGTTTACTCAAGGTAGTTACTAATCGATTAAAATCGGACCACATCCAACATCGGTTGTTGGTGATAACACTAAATACTACTAAACTAGATCGAAATTTGATCCACCCGAATGTAGTGGGAGTATGGTTTATCCATTACCCATTACGGGTTCGCGGACTTTGTAGTCCGAGGATCGATTGATGACCTATGGCTCTTTTGTGAAGCGATATATGATTACGATAATAGAGGTTGGTTTTAATAGCCATAACCTGTGAAATGGAGTTCGGTACTCCAATTGTTCATACTCTTGTAGAACCACCTGCGTCTTAGGCCCAGTGGGAGTAAATTGGATCTACATGGAAAAGAGTAGAATGAGTTCGGTATTGCATGATTTCGTTCAAAAGCGAGAAAATAGGGGTGATTCCACTGAGACTTTCTTGCCAAACAAGCGGAGTCTGGATTCATTCGAAGCGAAGAAGGTATTGACTTATGAACTCATGACGGGATGACTGTCAAGGCTTATGTCCTTTGTGGATAAAAAGCAAACCTCTCGGTCATTGGAAGTCATATATTTCTACAATATGTGGATTTGACGAAATATTGATAAGTCTTTTGTAGACTGGATATCAATTTTAGTACTGATGAGTGAATATATATATTAGTGTTTGTGAAGGATAACACTTTGCACGATTGGAATCAACATGGGTGTGTTATCTGAAGTCGAATCGACAATGCCACAATTCTCTGCAATAGAGATTTGGACAACATTCTTAAGAGTTTGACTCGGTCGAATTCATTAGAATCGATCCACCGGTTTCCCATCCATCTTATTGGTTAAGATGATGCAACTGTGTATGCAACATTCAACGAGGAAGTTCTACCCTATGCCTCGGGAATGACTCTCTAAATCTTCGGATCAAGAGAAATGGGATAGATTCTCTTTCTAGTAAGAGATGGTCGGGTTATTGAGCGTCAACTTTGATCGAATCTTAGATTCGGCGGTTAACAAAGCAAGTTTAGTATGTCCTTTAGTATCTTGAAGAGAACGAGGAACAATATGCGGACATATTCATGTGTGAACTTGGATATGTGTGATACAATCGATTTTGACTTTAAGTCGATTGAGGATGATCGTTAAATCGATCTCGGCTCGATGTTTACTCGGTACCACATGATTTGATGGACCGGTAACGTTTGATTCTACGGATCGTCTCGAGCCGACAACTGACTAATCATTAAGACCCATGACATTTAGATGTAGGTACTCACCGAGTCAACGACCTATCCTACGACGGCATACTCGGAGTGTACTTTGGAATCAAAATGGTTATGATATGCTTAATGGGTACTAGAATACGGGATGAGTCTCCATTGCTTTAGAGCAAGTGGGAGATGTAGTTTGTTGTAGTTTAAATAATAGGGTGTGCTCTAAAACAATTAATCACATGCTTTCGTGCAAGTGGGAGATTGTTAGGTGTGATGCCGAAAGACAATTTTGTAATTGTTTTATTTAATAAATGAATTGACGTTATTATTCATATTTATTATTCTCATAATCACCGATGTGACAATAGTATTTACACTACTGAAAAAACCCTAAGTATATCGTTTATGTAATCACTTAACTCGGTGTATGGTATATACACGGGAGGATTGAGTTAGTGAAGATGTACTTAAAATACAATTAGCCCGTAGTGAAGTTAATCGAGAGTATCGGGTCTCTCCTTTAACGTGCTATTAATGCGCCCGAACACGGTTGGTGTGATTGTCTTATCCGACTTTCGGTTAAGAGAACCTAATGGGGCATTTATATATGATAGATATGTCGTATAGAATTTGGACCGATTTGATTAGAGTTCACGATATAATTCCGTAATCGAAAGTCTTATCGAATCAATGGATGATCATATTTATGGATATATCTTAATCTGAGGTGATCACGATCAACCGCTTGAATCGTGTGAAGTTTGACTTGACGGTTAAGGATTACACCGAGTCCGTGGTCCGAATTACCCCATCTTGGCATTGTCTTTTGGATTGAGTGAGTAGTCCGTGTTATCACGGATCACGGAATCAATTCCTTCCATTTATGGAAGTAGATGAAACGATTCCTCTTATTTGTTAATCCTAGAAACTGATCGATCCATGGAGTTCATATCACACTGATTGATCACCAGTGAGTTGTATGAATTAATTGATCACTAGGGGGTTAATGGTAAATAAGGATAAGAGGTTCTAAAAGGGTTAACGGTAACTTCCGATTTAGAATGAGCAGATCTATGGAGGATTAATCCATATGTAATGATTATATCAATGGGCGCTTATTATTATTCTCGTGAGGAGATAAATATAATCTCATAATCGGAGGAGTGCGATCACGGGATTATGGTGGCATATTCTGTGATTGATTTATCGAATATAATTATTCTATAATTATTTATTTGATTTATCGGAGTCGCGATTATTAGTCCATGGTCCCGGCGTGCCTCTCACAATATAGCATAGCTATTCTCGGACGTCGAATCCTAATAATATTAATTTAGTTCTTGTTGGACTTTATTAAAACGATATGTGAATTAATTGTTTAGTGGACTATTAAATTAGTTGGGCTAAATAATTAAATATGTGGAAAAGACATTTTCCATAATCTTGGCCCAATTATTGTGTGTGTGGAAATAAATCATATTGACTAGGTCAATGATGATGATTTTCGACCCCAAGCATGTTTTTGGAACAAGAAATTAGTTTTCTTGTGATTAATAAGACATGTGCATAAAATATTTATTGGATAAATATTTATGGTAAGAAATAAAGATAAAGATTATTCTAGATTTGTTCTAGAATATTTTGGGATTATCTTTTATTTAATAGGATTATCATAATTGATTTTGTATTAATTATAAAATCCTTGGGGCTTAAGTTTTACTCTCCTATATAAAGAGAGTTCTCCCAAGCCAAAGAACACACTACATAATTCGACTTCACCTCTTAGAGAGGAGAAGAAAATATTTTTCGGCCAAGGGGTATTAGGGAGAAATCTTGGAGATTTTTCCGGGTAGCATATCGGAAGGATTCGAGACGAGGATTTCCTTCCACCGGGAGTTGCTTGGATCACACGATCGGAAGACTGTGGTGCTCTTCACATCTTCACATTCATCCTTTGCGGTTCTTCAACTTGAATTTAGAGATTCAAGAGGTATGATCTACATCCCCCTTGTAGAATAGATCTAGTTGTTTTATTACGCATATTATATAGATCTAGATCCATAAATCGCTTCCGTTGCGGATGGTATTACTAACAGTCCTAGCACCGGGAGGCTCACCTTGAGAAGGAATCCTCAGGGTCTTAGGTCGGCCCCGCCTAGCTCCCGTACTCTATGTTTCTCCTCCTTCCCTCATCTAGGCTCAGGCGGAGGAAAATGTTGAGTTCTAATCCATTCGGGAACAATCCAATCATCCTCGACTGGAACAGGAAAAACGCGTCCTTCATATATACGTTGGAAACATACAGCTTTGTAGTAATCAGAACAATAAGTGTACGGACTCTCGCAGCGCTGACTTATAGCAGCGCAAGCATGTACGCAACTCAAGTCCCTGAAACTGCCTGCAAAAACATTTCTTTGTAAGAATATTTACCTTCACACTAGTATCAATGTCCCCAACTTGAAACTGGTCCAGGTCGATCCTGTGCAGTGTGAAACTCCTTCTGGCACGCGAAACATCATTCAAGAAATCTTCAAGTACAGGGGCGAACACAGTGCGACATGAGTCCGCAAGTTCTCTCCTCTCACAATACCAACGCTGCAACACTCCCCTGATGTGGTCAAAGAGATTCACGATACTCATCTTATATGCATCCCTGATGACGTTGTTAAAGCTTTCAGCATATTTTCTTGTCATTATTGCGTAACGTGTACTCAGAAATTACGATCGTGCCCATTTGTCAATTCCAATCTTCTCCAGGTAATGCGAAACAGTCTTGTTTGGGTTTCTATCCGTCTCTGTTATCTTTTGAAATAATATTCTGAATCGCGTTTCCGAAAATGTATACACGGCTTCCTAGAAAGTGTATGGACAATATCCCATGCTCCCGAATTTTCTATTCAAGTTCATGACAATGTGGGGGTAGCAGTTGTTAGGAAATCTACGCGGGAACGCAGCGGAATTCAAAATTTTGATTTCCTTTTACCCAAAATCGACTTCGTTTAAGCAATAAACAAATAAACTAGTAGACGGTGGTTACCTTGGTTGGTCTATAAGATCGACGCTTTGACCATCTAAGGAGAGTAGTTCTGCATAGAGCCGCCCAAGTGTTCGGCCTCTACCGCCAGTCCACACGAACAGCCCGCCGGAATCCCATCATGGATTGCTATTGGAAAACTCCGGTTGCTAGACCGGCCTTTTTCCCTCTCTCCAACTCTACATAGGATGCTCTCTATTTTTACACAAGAACTATTAGTTCTTGGAATTGTGTTGTACAAAAGAGCTTGACACCCACCTCTTATTTATAGTGAGAGGGGCGCCCCAACTAGAGTGGAGGAGAAGAAAACCTTTTCCCAATAAAATAAGGAAAATATAATTGATTGATTTATCTCATTTATTTATATTAAATAAATCTAGGATATTGTCAATATCTTATATTGAATATTCTCAAGATATTGTCAATATCTAATATTGACTATCTTTATTTTATTACCATAAATCAATTTACACATGTATATATATCACATATATATAACACATATAAATCTATATACATATATCTTGAAAACAAATGTGCACAAGCACATTCCAAGTGCAAGTCACGCATGTGACTATATATATTTAATAATCAATATCTTATATTAATATATGGTAATCTTATTAATTAAATTGCACAATCCAAGTGTATCATATACACACACAAATTGCGCCCCTTAGCCAATAAATTGGCATCCGGAATATTCTTTAATTAATGTAATACTATTAATATCTTGTATTTAATTTATTCATAATAAATACATACCACCATATTAATTTACCACTATAACCTTTATAGTACGAGATAAATTCTTTCCTTATTTGGTTATCATCTATAACCACATTTTAATCCGGCTAGATGTTCTTATGTGTGTGACCCGATAGGCTTCCGAATATGTTGACCGTAGACACAAAGTGCAAATTACGAAAATGCCCTTCATGCCTAACGATCACGGAATAGCGTCTAGCAACACACGTGACCCCAATCATCGGAAGAGTCAAATGCAATGACTACTACCTTTCATGTGAAAGCGATTACCGTGTAACTTACAATCCTATCATTGTAATAATATCCATACAATCGTTAGTCGAGTGTCAAAACATCAACGACCGTATCTTATAATCTGGATATCATGCTCTCTCGAAGTAACTCGTTTACTCCCACTTTGCAAAGATTCACGAGTAGTAGACATTCCTTATAAGAAGGCCCTTTCGGATATTCGATCCCAATCATAGGATCGCGATTCCCAGACGACCAATCATGTATTCTCTGCATGCTTCAATATCATACCCAATCACTACCGCATGATCGCCCGTGGCTGAAAACCTCAATAGTGTCAAAGTATGTCAATCCACACCGTGATGCCATGAAGACTCGGTCTTAAGGATAATTACACAACCGTCACATAGTGTGACACTTATCCGTGTAAGTGGAGTCGGTTTAACGTCGCGCGTTCTACAATACACGCGTCACGTCGACGGTCAAGTGTCTACACTTCGATAGATGAGATCTATCCCAAACCACAAAGACGAAGACATCTAATCGTGCTAGCTTTGTTTATACTATCAATACCTGTTTAATAGTACATCGACCTAGAGACATTTAAGTATCAAACTTATTAAAGTGATTAGAGATCTCATCAACCATAATCGCCTATCATGGTTTCTCTATCATAGTTTAATACTAAGGGCGTTATCATATAACAATTCGCAATTGGTTCTTTAAAAGAACAAATATATGATAACATAAAAGCCATTTTATATATGTATAAACATAAAGAAATAGTAGAAATGATCCGACCAGGTCGGATCCGGTCCACCCGATTGGGTTTAGGACACTATTTCAACAGCAGTAACCATGGTAAGCGTCTGGAAATACATCCCTAACAGCTCCAATGATGTCTGGCCCTCTTTCTGATATAAAAACCAAGTCTCTATGTTCTCCGATTATCGACTTCACGCCTCCCATAAAATACGTCCACGCATCAAGGCTCTCTCCGTCGGTCACGGCAAAAGCTAACGGAAATATATGATCGCCCGCGTTTATACTGACAACTACTAACAATGTCCCCTCGCATTTTGTTTTCAGATGTGTACCGTCCACAACTAAGATAGGCCGACAGTACTTAAACCCCTCAATACTAGAACCCAAAGCCATGAAACAATACTTGAATCTTCCAAGCGCATCAGGAACAATGCCTGTGATGGTTCTAGGATTTTCTTACATCAACATGTAAAAGTAGGCGGGTAATTTAGAATATAACATTGTTACGTTTCCGCCGATTAATTCCAAGGCTTTCTGTCTACATTGATACGCACATTGATAATTAAGGTCAATGTTGAATGTTTTATTGACCTCAACTTGTAAAACTTTTGTCATGAAATCGTTGCCGAGTTTTATGAGGCTATCCCTTATGAAATGACCTATAGGTCCGGGCATGGCTTGTCTGTGATTGTCAGTTAATCGCTCCAATCCATAAGTGTGAGTTTCAGTGTACGCGGTTATCTCAAAGTTAATGCGACGTTCGGTCGTCCCTGGCATCCACATTCGAATCAACAACCTTTCTACCGACAACCTTCCATTCGTATTTTTCTGAAGTATAACATCGTAGTTTTAACTTATTCTTGTTAGACCTAACGAGTTTCCACATGTAGTCGTGTTTCAATGCGTGATAACTTATTTTATCCTTCATATCCTCATTGTCTCTATACTTTTTACCAATATACAATACTTCTGGATTATCGGTCTGAAACGTCCCAGCACGTGGAGATGGTGGAATTTGGGAAGACTCCATTAGAGATCCGAAATGAGCACCTCTATTACGATTAATACTTGCCACACTAAATGTGTGACCAGTGTCAGGGTTCTATTCCAAAGGTGCTGTCAGATAACTCATGAAAGATCCACCGATAGTGAGGCCCGCTTGCATCGGTGCTTGCATCGCTGTTTGCGTAAATAGAGGTGGACAGTCAAACTGCTGGTTTGTTCCATCTACGTAGACATTATGACTAGTCTGACCAAAATTATTCCAACGTGTCCCAGCTTCAGTCACTGGTTCACACCTCCTACCACTAGGTTGCTGGTTGTACGGTGTGTGCGTCTTCTGAACTACATTATGCCGAGACGTTCCAGCTTCACACATTCTAGCCATAGGTTGTTCACTGTAAGGTATGTGCAATGGCTGACTAATCATAATTGCAATAAATCCCCAATCGTAGCCACGTTCACTTGACAAGTCAATGAATTGATCACCTAAAGTTGTATTCGGTTGGATGACAATTTCATGAAGGGCTGAGACTGATGGAGTACATACAACATGCTCATGGGAATTCTGATTACAATAAAGTTTGGGTGTAAAATCCTCAACCCCTCTATCGTTTTCTCAAACAATCGGTTGTTCATTTAAGTCAAATGTGTTGTCATTAATGTCTTTCGAGTGATCATCAGCAATAACCGATTTAGCGTTAACACATAGTTTGACGGTTCTAGTCTAAGTAGATCATCAATGTACCCTAGCCATGTCTCATCTTCCAAAACATCAATCGGCCCCTCGTATTTTTCGTACAAAAGTTTCATGACCAATGTATTTTTTGATACATCAATTTCTACTTTCCCACACACTTTCTAATTCACTTCATCCAATGTCATATCGGTTTTCATACGAATCAAATAAAATTTTCCTTTTCTATAAGACCATCTGCCGCTTCCTTTATTGTATATCCACTCTCCACCGAATTCAAACTTAACGGACACTATGTTGTTATCTGTGAAAGAATTATAAATTTACATCAATATACAGTGGAAATATGAATATAGAATAATAGATAAACAATGAATATATATTATTTTTGTATATATGTCATCATATGTCTGTGTGATACACATATATATAATAAGTACAAGTGTATATATATATATATATATATATATATATATATATATAAAGAAGTGTGTGTGTGTGTGAATGTTTTTGCAATACATATATATACACACATTATTATATACATACATACATATATATATATATATATATATATATATATATATATATATATATATATATATATATAAATTAATTATCTATCAATTATAACTTGAATGTCATTTGTTTTGTGTTGTGTTGTGTTGTAACGTTAGGGGGTAAGAGAAGAAGAGAATAGTGTTTTTACCAACGTCATAGAATACTTGTTGATGACGAGGGAGAACATATGCCAGACGGAGCCGACAGAACATAACTTATATTTTCAATCTAACGGGTGCCTCACTTCCGGCTGAGGATTTACCAGGTTGTTGGGGATAGGAAAAGATGCTCTATTGAGCAGACCTAATGAAATTTTCTACTAGGTACCTACCAGGAGCCCCAATACAAAGCCTGGGGATTAGGAATGACGTCACAACGGATCAGAAGGAATCGAAAACACCCTAGGGAAAACATGCAATTCTAAGAACCTCATCAGGCCTAGTCTTACCATGGAATTCAGTTCAAGATTTTGTTATTGTAATTTCAAACAACATTAAGTTGTCGTTTGTTTCAATTTTTTAAATTAATTTGTCGACAATTTATAACTTTAACATACTCTATTGATGTGTACAAATAACAATAAAAACAAACACGATAAATAAATTTATTCAAACTAAAATATAATCTTAAGTAAATTTTTACCCATTTGTTTAAAAATACAACACCGGTGAAATAAAATCAACGCAGCTCAAAACCCGGTTTTTTTTTGGCAATTGTGAATTTTTGGTGTAGTAATGGTGATTTTTTTTGGTAGTGATGTAGATTTTCGTACAATTCCAATCTAACCGGAAGTGTACCGGGTCAAATTTGTAGTCTAGTCTAGTGAACAAGGTCGTCTCCTCATGGAACACAAAATATAAAGTGTGGCTAAACACCAATTAGCTATTATTATCTTGATCTAAGTCGCAGTTTTGACAGAAAAGTAATATTTTACGTTACTTAGTTATTAATAAAATTAACAATTAATGAAGGTACTAACTAAGACAATTTCATTGAACTACAGTCTCTTTTAGTTTCGAGGATGTGATTAATTTAGCTTATTAAGGGTATAGTGTGCAAAACGGTGTACTCCTATTCTAACAATTTCCCCCCATACGAGTGTATGAAATTGTTCTATGCCTCCTCCTTGATTAAGAGCCCTAAACCTAATGATTTGACATGATAAAATCACGAATACAACTAGTTCATTCCCCGGATAAGAAATCGAACTCCGATAACGGTCAACTTTACCTTCCAGTTTTTCTACCTCATTCTCAAACCTAATATCTCCGTTTGGTATCAATTAAGTGTGTGTGCCAATATTGGTTAATTACTCCAACACAAGCTAAAAAATCAATATAAGTACGTAGAAAAAGCTTTCACACAATTGAAAATAAAACATACAATACATAATCATCATCCGATCAACCAAAAGAGATCAAAATAGTTCAATTACATGCCTTGGCTAGTTACAAGACTAGCCACTCATTACTACGAATACTAACATATTTATTGTAGCATTCATGATAATCAGATTATCAATACAAAATAAAACTAGAATATTATGTTACCGACTTCAACCGATAAGTTTGCAACGGCAATCTTGTTTCCATCTCCGGTGAGCTTCAATGGAGGTTACAAACTCTGTTGAGCTTCTTCCACGTAGAATACACCAAGAAATTAAACTAATAGACTAGGTTTATATTTGTGATGAAATTAGCTAATATGGAAATAAATATGTTTGTCTTTAAGAGCCTATTTGTATTGCCTGCAAGATAGAAAGAAGAAGGAAATTGGCTAAGTCCCCCTTCTCTTGTACAAGCAAAAATATATATAGAAACCGTCTCTATATGTGAATAGTAAATGGGAAATAATTGAATTTTTCCATTCACGGTGTACGCCGGTATTTCCCCGGTCTACGCTGGAATCTTGGCAATCTGTTAGGTGTCAGAGCCATTAAATGCTCTAATATTTGCCAATCTTTGATAGATTTTGAATATCTTTCCGCCGTAGACCGGTATCTACCCGGTCTACACCGGGTCTTGTCAAAATCAGATTCGTATAAGATTTGTTTTGATAATCATGCATCCGTCGAGCTTTACGTCATGACTTCAAGACTTCACTACGTGGTATCTGTACAAAACGAAACAAGAAAAACCACGGTAAATCTGATAATAAAAAATTAGGCCGACAAGCCTCAAAATAATTCAAAATAGTGGAAAATATGATATCTACTATTTTCGGAAATAAACTGTATTATTACGATATTTATTATATTTAATATAAAACGTTGCTAAAAAATTTAAGAAATGGGATTTAAAATGGATCAAAATATGTTATCTGGTTGACATACATCAGGTAGCAATGGTGAATTTTTTGTGTGATGAAACGGTGAAGATAAGAGGCTGAAAGAGTAGGTGAAAAGAGTGAAGAAGACAGGATAAGGGTTTTCAAATTTGACGGATTCGTCAAAATTTGGACGAGGCGTCCTCCTTTTTGACGAGGCTATCAAATAGATCCATCAAAATTTGGACGGATTCACTAACGTGGCCAAAACGGATGGAATCTGTCCAAAATTTGGGTGAGGCGTCAATATTGTGACGGTATACGTCACAATTTGGACGGATTCCGTCATTTTTGTCAGTGAGTGAATTTTGACGGAAAAGAATGAATATTGTGACGTTTTATCTATATTTGGACGAAGTCGTCCAAAATTTGGACGTGGAAACTGAAAAAAAAAAATGTCAGAAAAAGTTTGACCTGAAACGAAATATCAGACTTTGCAGTGGTCTGATTTACCAATTTCCCTCTAGCTAGATGTGCACTAGGACATTTCTCACACGTCGAATGAAAACAAAATAAACATAATGGCACAGGCAACTAGAGGTAAAGAAGTATTGTGGTTGAAAATGGGCTGTAGTATAGATAGAGGTAAAGAAGTAATAAAGTGGTTGTAAAGTGGTTGAAAATGTGGGATTTATCACTTCCAGCTCATTGTGGCATAGTGAATGCTCTAATAGACAAAGTATGTCTAGCTAGATGTGCACTATTATATTTCTCACACGTCGAATGAAAACAAAATAAACATAAATGAAACTAGGATGATCTTGTCAAACATTCTTGTACCAAGAAGCCCTGAGCAATAAAATCCTTCCTCGGTCGCCTAAGTCGCAGCACACATGTTAAACAATTACTCTCTACCGTCAAACGCTGAAATCCCAAGCGCCGCGCTTCCACAAGCACCATAAAGATAGCCTTGAGCTCCGTATATTCAACCGACTCCCCTGGGTCGAAGTGATAAGCGAATGAATCAATGACTACTTCATAAGAATCCAGGAATAGAATACCAATACCCGCTCCTACTTCCATGACGGACGCATCCACATTGCAATTAACCTCCCCCGTTGATGGCTTCATCCACTTATCCACCCAAGGCTGGGGCAAAGCCTGCACTCGATATGTCTCCATATCTTCCACATACTCAACGATGCTACAAAGGAAAGCGCGCACACCACAGAAAACATGGATTGATTGGTCATCAAACATCGAGCCTTCCAAAAAACCCCCACATGAACCAAACAAATCTTGCCGTGTCCTACATCCCCGACTCTTCTAAGAGCCGCATAAAGAAGTCTGCAAAGGAATACTACTATAAATTTATTTTCTCCTTAATTTTTTTATTTTATTTTATTGATACCCCAAAAATATTTGGGGTTTCACGATTAGTATATGACAAAATTAATTTACTTATAAGCATTACATACTTATGTTATTATTTTTTACGGGAAGAACATTCACTGATATTGACGTTTCTATCTTATAAGAACATCAATCAGGGTGACGATAGTAGTAATTAAACATTAGTGTGGTGACTTTTCTCGTATATAATGGGAGTTTATGACGATAACGTATATGTTTAGAAATTTTGTAGTGTACTTAGAGTAATTTTGTAACACCCAAAGCTAAAAATCAGTAATGCATGTGGCCTGAAAGAAGTTTCTTCCGTCAGTAAAAACTAGGTATTGGTCCTGGTGCTGCGGAGACAGGTGTTGCTGATCTCTGCGATTTATCTATTGGGCCAATCCCTATCTATTGCGATTTATCTATTGGTTGGAATAAACAAAACAAAGCGCAGTCCTATCTGCCCGGACTAGTGTCTAAATTATTTTTCTCCTACTCATCCGTCCCATAATATAAATTATTTAGTTTTTTTTGTTTTATCTCATAATACAATTTTTTTTTAAATAGACTGTATGAGTATTATTTTAGTTAATGACCGGTAGTGTTTGCAATAAATTTGAGGGCCAATTATTGAAAAGGACGCTTTTTGGACTTAATTAGGCAAAAAGGACACTCAAAACAAACACTTAGTTATAAGGACAAAAAATTAATATATGGACCAATTTAGCCCTAACAAAATAAACACCCACGAGCCACGACCTCTGCTTTTTCAAAAAAAAACTGAAGGAAAATGGAACGACCCACGACCGCTGGGAAGAAAAACGAAAACAAAACTGAAGATCATTCATTTGAAGCCAAAATCGGATAAAAATCAAGTAGAAACAAACGAAATTAGAAGAAGAAATCTGGCGAGGAGGAAGCAAGTGATTGATTAATACACTGACTGAAAAATGGCGAGGCAGAAGCAAGTAATTTAGAAGAAAGAGAAGAACAACAACCACGAAAATCGAAGAAGAAATGCAGGTAAGTATCTAAACAAATCGAAAATGCAACAAAAAATACGATTTTCTGTACATGAAATCATAGCAAAGACTGTTTTCTTAGGTTTTGTGTGTAAATGAGTGTAAGTAAATTGCAGTAAATTTTAGAGAAGTATAATGTCACTGCATAAGGAATCATCTGTCTTTATTCGAAGCATCTGTCTTTATTCGAAGGAGAAATCTGATGTCATTGCATAACAAAGTTGAAAACATCATAGCATTGAATTAAAAAGAAGTAGAATGTCATGCCAATGAATAATGAGGCCACTTTATACTGCATCATGTAATGTCACTGCATTGTGATACAAATATGATTTGTTTGTAGATGAGTGGAACTAAATTGAAGTAAATACTAGAGAAGTATAATGTCACTGCATAAGCAATAAAGGAAGATCTGTAAATTAGAAGCATCTGTCTTTATTCAAAGGAGAAATCGGATATCTCTGCATAACAAGGTTGAAAACATCATGTCATTGAATCTAAAAAGAAGTAGAATTTCATGCCAATAAATAATGAGACCACTTTATACTGCATCATGTAATGTCACTGCAGTGTAGGCATAAGATTGCAGGCATAAAATCAGGGCATTGCAGGCATAAGATTCAAATACCAAATCAATCCATTATCATTCCATGGAAAACACAAAAACTTACATGTCACTGCATTGACTAACCC
Organism: Gentiana macrophylla; assembly: GCA_026214975.1. NCBI lineage: Eukaryota > Viridiplantae > Streptophyta > Magnoliopsida > Gentianales > Gentianaceae > Gentiana > Gentiana macrophylla. The sequence goes on along the minus strand of JAOBSW010000134.1, from coordinate 74,482 downwards.
ATGTTAATTTGGTTTTTCAATCCATTATCATTCCATGGAAAACACAAAAACTTACATGTCAACTGCATTGACTAACACATGTTAATTTGGTTTTACAGGGACTGAGAACAATCTGAGATCAACACTTTGAGCAGTATGGACCAGATATTCGAAGGAATAAAAGGAAGTATAACAGAAGAGCATCGGAAAGTAATGAAGAAAACTCCATTCAAACATTTGTTTGATGCATTTGAAAAGAAAAAGATTATCATGCACAAAAAGAAGAATGACATCTTTGGATGAGTGATAATGGCATACAACCAAAAGAAGGGGTTTCAAGATTGGAAAGGAATATCACATGCCAACAAGAAATGATGTGAAACTCATATTTGCAATAGAAGATGGAAAAAATGAGGTAGGGGACATGAGCAATAACTCAAAAAAGGACATAACAATTCAAAAAAGATTGTTCTCTGGTGTTGACAGAATAAAGATAAGTCTTATTTGAAAGAACTAATAAAGGAAAAGGTAAAAGAACCTGATTCAACATCAGTTGAGGACACGGTGAAACTACTTTGTCTTCTACTACTTGCAACAGTCTTCTTCGCAACATCAGGGCAGAACATACCATGGTCATTCCTATACTATGTCGATGACTTGAGTCATTTAAGCTCATTTGATTGGTCATCTCATATCTTCGAAGAAGCGGAGAATGGGCTTAATCGAAAATGGTCGCATCCAAGATATGTAAACGGATGCCTTTGTGTTCCTCGCCGGTATGTGCACTCAATTACCATCGATTATAATTGTGTTTCTTTACAAAATTTAATTGGAAACCAATGTCACTGCATTATAATCCATATTTATCCACTGGTGTGCTACAGTACTGGTTCTGCGAACACACAGACATCATAGAAGATCTTGTCGAAAGCGAGAAAAAAAAGAAAAAAAAAGCAAAACAGGGAAAGAAAAGTTTGGCACACACATGGATTCCAAGGATAAAAAAGTGGAATCTAAGAAAACGCAAGACATTCTAACAAAAGAAAATTTGCAAAACATGGGAGAACATCAGTAAATATTAAGAATGTAATTCTATCTAAATTTTGAAGATCACTAAATGGTCACGACATTGTTATTGCATGTCATCTTTGCATTGTTATTGCATGTCACTTTGCATTTTTATTGCATGTCATTTGCAATGAAATGCCTTTACCTTTGCATTATTGTTATAGTTCTTTATTTAATAACATAGAATACTTGTATGTGAATCCATGATGAAAGAAATAACTAAATACTTTAATAATGCAAAATTGAAACAGTTCAATCTTTGAAGAATTGACTCAACATTGGTGAGTTCCACCTCATACAAAGCTTGGGAAAAAGCAAGAGGAGAAAGCGATCAAAGGATCCGGATAATGAAATGACAAATTGAAGAGGATGAAAGAAATTAAAAGTGATGATAATGAAGAGCATGAAACAAATTAAAACGATGATCATGAAGAGCATGATTGTGGACGAAAGCATGGAAACAAAAGGAAAGCGATTACATCATCGAAGAGAATGAAAGAAACTCTGGAAGTGATGAACATGAATGTGAGAGAGGATACCATGGAAATAGAAGAAGAAGAAGAGGTGCAACGAGAAGAGAATGAAAACAGATTACGAAAGTGATGATATCAAATCTGGAGAGGATGGAATGGAAACAGAACAAAGTATTGGCAATATGAAGCCAATGAGGAAGAAATGCAACCACAACAACAAGATGAAGAGGTACAAAAACAACACACTCCTAAACAAGCACACAAACCTACAAATAAATATGGAAGAACTCCATCATTCAGTTGTTGACCCCAACACCATCACCACCAATTGTAAACCTACTTTTCCATGTTTACCACAAAAGACAATCAATAAAAATTTATGTCACTTTGCACTTAAACTTCACATTTGCTACAACCAGTGCGGGGATGTGCGGGATGAAGTTCAAGAGATAAAACAGAAAAACATCACCTTGTCAAGAGAAGTAGAAGATGCAAACATCAAAATTGCGAGAACTAAAGCAAGCCATGGTATTGACAACTACAAACTACTAAAGACCAAAATGCAGGTGACATTACATAATGTCAACGCATCACAAATATCACTTTGCAAATAGAAAACAATGCTTATACTAAAGAAGGAACTTGATTTACTAATTATTGTATTTTAAAATATGTTTGCAGAGCAAAGACAAGAGTGATCAAGCATGTGTTGATGAAGAAAAGAATTGAAGAGCTACAACATCAGAATCTAAGTCTAGCATCAAAAGTGGAAGACTTGAAGCAGGCAGAAGTGGATATCTCGAAGAAATATGAAGAACTTGAAGCAAAGCTTGCGGACATCAATGAGACATTAGATGTCACTCTCTTTGAAAAAGCGAGTTGGAGATTGAAGTTAAAGAATTGAATGAGAAGATTGAGCTTGCAATGTCGACCATTAACAGGCAAAAAGAGAACATAAAGGAAAAGGATTTGTACATCAACAACCTGTTGGAGAGTTACAATGAACAAGGTGCTTCACAGAAAAAGATGGCTGCTATGTTGGAAGAGGAAGAAAAAAACAGAAAACTGGTGCAGGAGCTTACAGAAAAAGTGGGAACACTTGAGCAAACATTATTCACAAGGGAGACCACAATCGGGAATTTGAAAGTGAACTTGAAGGTGAGAAAGAGAAGAATGAAAGCCTCAAAGAGAAGATCAGAGTGAAGAAACAAAAATTGAAGAAGCTGGAAAAAAAGAATCAAGAATTACAAGATGAAATTGACAACATTGCAACTCACGGGTCACACAAAATTTGGAAGAAACAGGATGATGTTGATCAACACACTCTCTTTGCACAAAACTTGAACAACTCCTGCACAAATGACTACGACCTCGTACTCAACAACGGACCCCAGATTTCACAATTGAAAGGGGGGTGAAGAAAAATGCAAGAAAGAGGACAAAGAAAGAGAATCCTGATTTCCAGTATTCCGAAGAAAAGAAGAAAAAGCCAAAGAAGGATCAGAAAGGGAAAGATTACTACATCCCTAAGAAAAATCCGAGGTTTCAAGGGAAAATCATAATCCACAAAGACAAAGATAAATACAAGTGTGGAAAACACATTCTCCCGGAAGTGTTCAAAAGAATTCAAGAGTTAAACAACAATGAAGGACAAGAGTAAGCAAAAATAACTTAACAACAACATACAAAATAAATCTTCTTGAAAAATGAATACTAACAATAAATTACTAAATGCAGGGCTGTAGTATGGGCAAAATCATTCGGAGACTACCCATATGTGAACGTTGACTCGATAATGGAAGTTCTCAATGAGCTACAAATAGACGAAACGGTAAAATTTTACTGTCACTGCATCGTAGTCTAATTCCATCTTACCGTCACTACATCTTAGTCTAATTCAATCTTACTCACACTGCATTACTTGATGGAACTGAATTATTTGATAAAGAAATAAACTAACTTAGCCTAATGAGATTTGCAACAGGTGGTTCAAGGATTCATTGAGCTCTTAAAACGTGCAAATTTAGTTAAGCCGAACTACCACATATTCAATGCAGGAACATGGGTAGGCATACAAACTGATTTAAATAAATAGCTTCCAGTTCAAATTCATAATATCATGAAAATGCAATGTGCAGGCAATATTTGAAGAGATTGAAGCGAGACAAGACATCTGAAATGAAAAGCGATCGAGATCTTTGGAAATAATACGACAAGGAAATAAAGTTTTCTCCCGTTATCTTTGTATGGGATTAGAGCCAAGGCCATACCACTCTGGGTACTCTAACATACACTTTAGGAGACACAACATGGAAAATGCATCATTCAAAGGGTGAAGCCAGACATACCGATGTATTCATCAAAGATCGTGAAATTACGATGAAGTTATCAAAGAAATCATGATAAAAGCGCATCTTCTATCACCGAATTTCTTGTCATCGCATGCATCTTCTTCACAAAAATCATGCAATATAACAAAAACATTGCACATGGGTGGTCTTATTTTGCGATTAGAGATGCTTTCACAAGCCATTAAACCAAACAACAACCCGACAACCGATAATAGCAACGAAAGTGGAAAAGGTTGCAAACCTACCTTTACAAGATAATGCAACGTAAGACTAAATGCAATTCTTAACATAATGACCAAAAATAAGGATACACAATAATAACAGAATCATTGAAATGTAATGCGAGGGGTGTGCCGCTACGTGTCATATTACATCTACAAGCTAGCACAAGATTTAGAAATTCCAAAGCTAACTAGCGCAAGCGAGAACAAGTCACGCGATTCAAGGCAATGGTAGTAAATTCATTAGTGATTGACAGAGACTTCACATACGGGACTAAAATAGCTGTAATTTTACTTGTTTTGACTATTCAACTTGTTTTGCTATGTTGATGGTCAATCATTGGTATGATGTAGTTGAAGAGTAGACTATCATAAAGCGATGGGTTTATTGATGGTTCATAACGATACTTCATTTTGGTTAGATGGTTCATAACTAATGCTTCATTTTGTATAAACAAATCAAATATGTTTGATGGTTCATTTTTCATAAAATGCTAGTAAAAGTTCTAATTGTTCTCGCACAAAATTTTAAGATTCAAGTGAGTGCATGAAACCAACAACAAAGACAAGGAATCAACACTCAAAAGGCATGTTATTTGAGATCACGGTGACAACGATGTCACTATGCGATCGAACAAAAAACATTTCATTCATTCAAAAATCAAATACAAAGATACAAATAAAGCAAGCAGATAGGGAATAAAAGAAGCACTCTGAATTCAAATTCGATATAAGAAAAAAATCTCATTGTATATAATCTTATAAAATACAAAAGATTCAATGGTTCATAATTACTAATTCATGTTTGAGGTTCATTGTGTTTTAACAAACTGAAATGATTGATGCATCGAGTTCTTGTGCAATGACTTCTAATTCTTTATGGATTGATGTTAAGATTTTATGTGGAAAAGGAATTAAATGCATTAGAATTTCTATACAAAAAACTTCTTGAAAGATGCAAGGACACCGATGTCACTTTGCACTCACTCTGAAACAATAATTTGAATGAACTCATTAAAGAAACACAAACATAGAAACATCACAAACAAATTGGGTATAAAAACAAATACAAATGACTTCACAATAACTATATAATAAGATCTTTACAATGAATACAATAGCAACTAAATGAATTACAACTCTTGGCACTCAATGAGCATACAAAATGTAATAACATTAATGTCAACTGCATTAGGAAATCTCACAAATCATGCTTATTAAATCGAAAAGTCAACGCTTACAAAACCATAAAAATAGATTAACTATTGATTAAGGCGAGCAAAACAACCCTTCTTATTATGATGGCCAAACGCATGGCAACGACCACATTAGATAACACGAGTTGATTTCTCACCACGAGATCGAAGACGCAACCGTCCGAGGCCTATTTCTTGAGCAGTGGAAGCACAATAAGATCTTGAAATTATTCTTCAAAAATGGACCAGGAATTGGTTGTACTCCAAAATCGTATGAATCAACATAGGACTGTGTCAAAAAACAAGGATCCACGTACTCATTCAAAGGAAAACCTGTACTCCTAATCACAACCAATCCATGAATACACGGATAACCATTCCATTTGCCACTCCTTGCATGAGCAAGCATGGATATCAAATTAACACTTGCCGGCGGAGATGAAAAACCTCATACTTATAATAACTACAACTAGCAACACCAAAGCGATTTGCTGAATCCATCGGCTTAGACAAAATAGAATCAACTTTTGGACGGATCAAAGACTTGAATGATCTTTGCGAAGAAGACGCTTATCTGAGAATCTTGTCATGATCTTGATCTGAATGCCATCTACCATATTCAACACGGGAAGGTGCCTCTCCTTAAATATCCAAGCATTAAACGACTCACCAAAGTAGAAGCGGTGATGACCATACCGACAACCTTCAAAATAAGAATTGGCCCAATTCTTGGATCTAAATTCAAAAGAAAGTTTACACTTGACGCTCTCCACCTTCAAGTAACATATCGGCCATGCATTTCTCATACTCTTCAACGATCGAGCATAAGCACATTGGTAAAACAAATGGACCATTCTCTCACGCAAAGATTTACCTACATATTTACCACTAAAACAAGTCTTGATTCAACTTCAAATGGTAAATACAATAAGAATGAAATGCATCAGAAACACTTCACGTATAGCATCCAATAGTCCAGATTCTGCGGTCATGAACGTCATCCGACCAGTGGGATAAGCAAATTCTTCAAATGCAACAAGAACCATCTCCAATTATCGAAATCCTCAGAATCAACAACACCATAACACAGAGGATATATTCCTGGAACAATATCAAATCAGAACATCACAGCAAAATAACAAAAAACCAATGTCACTGCAACAAAAATCTCAATACCAAAACAAGAAAGTGCAAAAACACAGTCATAACATAAAAATCAGAACCTAAATGCAGAGACAGTTGATACAGGAACTCAAAAAAGAAGATATCAAAGCAATGCCACATGGAAAGTGATAAAAAAAAAACCAACTCTCAAATAATAAAATAGAGTGTCACCAAGATAAACTCAAGTGTCAACTTTGCATAAAAATAAACAGTTACTCAAAATAAGACATACCATTATCACCATCCTTCCCAGTTGCACCCAACAAATGGCCAGACTGATCAAACTTCAAATGAGCCCCATCCAAAAACAGCATTGGTCGACAATGTTTGAACCCACGAATACAAGCATCAAACGCAATAAACATCCGTTGAAAATGACGAGATTCAGGATGCACCTCTAAAATAGCAACAGAACCAGGGTTCGTTTCACGCACACTATTAACATAACCAGGTAAACTTTTGAATGAGGTTTTAACATCACCATATAACAAATCCCTAGCTTTGTTAACAATGAGACCAAGCAAGCGCGATAAGAAATCGCACGACCACCATGATCGATTACCGGCCAAAAGTCGCCGTCGATGCGAGAGAAACTCGAGTCTTCACGAACCTTACGAAGAACAACCTTGAAAGAAGATCGGTCAAGTCATCGACGATCTCGCCCAAAAGATCTCGAAGAAGTACCACAAGTATGAACATTGCACAACTTAAATACATAAAAGAATCCACTTGATTTCTGTACCGAAGCACGAACATACCAACTACAATTTGCTTCATTCATCTTAGCACAAACAACATAAATCCTACAACTATCATTCTTCTTGTACACATACTTAAAACCAGTTTGTATAGACAGCTTTTGAAGGCACTCCCTAAAATCATCCGCACCACCAACAAACAATTGACCTTCTTTGATTACAATTTTGTCCCAACCAAAACTCAACACATTACTATCAGTCGAAGACGAAATCATAGAACCCTCATCATCAACAACATCCTCAGATCCAACACAACTACCATGATTGTACGAAGATGAAGAACCAACAACATCATTCCGTACAACCTCCACTTTAACACGCTTAGCATTGTAAGATTCAGCAAGAGCAATCATTGACTGCACATCATCATCGGAACATAACAGCCACTTGGGATCATCAGGCAACACATAATACAAACTGATAGACATATCCTTCAAATCCGTCCACCGATTTGAAAGTCTATCATGAATATACTTTAACGTACTATCAAGCATCCTTTGTGACAACACACATCTCTTCCTTATAGGTGCATAAGAATCAACATTGTGAACACAATATAACCTGCTGAGAGAAAAAAAGGACTATGTCAACAGTAATGGAGAAGGATGTCACCACAACGACTACATCATGAATACGCATTCCAAATAACTTCATTCAGTCCAATAATTATTCAATATCATTACGATAACTAAATACATTGGAACAATATTGAATAAAATCACCTAAAATAACACAGATTCACAAAAAAAAGATGTATGTCAATACATAGCGAGCAATGTCATTTGCATAAGAAATGATCATCATCTGCATAACAGATGAATGTCACTGCATACACGAAATCAGGTATATAGACATCAAAAACTGAAATTCAAATACACTGATTACAACATTCATTCAACAACATGGAAATATGACATATCAACATTGTGAAACTCAAATAACTCTATTTACAATGCAATCAAAATTCATATAAAGCATATTCACAAAATTACAAAAAGAAACATCACACTCACATTAAAAGAAAACACATACACTTTGCATATAATGCAAAAATCATTCAAAAAGAACAAACGTACTCTCAAATAACACTAACTACGACTAAAATTCACTAAATACACACAAAAATAACATAGATTACAAAAATCATTAAAAAGAACAAATGTAACAATGAAGAATAATGACTACTACAAGAAGTCACTTTGCATCAATCATAATATAAACAAACATAAGACAAGCCAAATCGAAAAACAAAAATGAACACTCAACGAACAAACACAGAGAAGAAGAAAAACTAATTCAAACAAGAAACAAAATAATTCAAACTTATAGACCACTTAGAATAGTTGCGCATGAATGCACGAACAAAATCAACAACAAACATGAGTAATAAACAAAAACTCGAAAAGCATCAGACAAATATGAAAAATCAATAACGAGAATGCACGCAAAAATCTAAAAATTACCAGAAAAATTGAAGAACAAGATGAACAACGAAGCTGATTGATTTTTTCGAAACTCTGATGCACAAATCGACAACAAAATTACAAGAGCAGAAATTGCACAATCGGAATCCGATTAAAAGAAGCGAATCACGCGAACAATCCGATTACACGAGCGAAATTGCATAAGAATCACAATTGAAAGCATAATGCGAATCATTGGCACGAATATGCGAATCGAATCGATTTTGTGATTATGAAGAATCAGAATCAAGAGCAGAACGAATCAGAATTACTTTTGTGATTATGAAGAGGATTTGAATGTGCTTTAAAGACAGGCTGAATATACATTAACATCGTATATATGAAGGGTAGAAGTGGAAAAATAAAATAAATCCGTCCTTATAACTAATGATCTTTTTTGGATGTCCTAAGTGCATAATTAAGTACCAAAACACGTCCTTATAAACAAATAACACTAAATTTGATTTGTTGACAACCACTTAGGATTTATGTTAGAAAAAGTTGGTCAGTAGATATTTTTTTGTTATTCGCCGTATAATTGTAAGGCGTGTATGTTGCTTTCTAAAAGGTATCCGCAAGCAATTGTATAAGACTAATATTTCGAAATACTGTCGGACACCAAAGGTTGGGGCTCCCAACAAAGTTTGTTGCATCCACAGGGGCTCGAACCCGAGACCTTTTGCTTTAAGCGACCGGAGTTATTTCCACTCCGATAATCCCTTGTTAACAATAAAACAAATAAAACATATTATTAAGAGAAAAATATACTTGTAAGAGCATTGCATCAGAATCTCTCAACAGATTCTCTACTTTTCAGATCCAACCATTTTTTCTTACTTAACAGAATCTCTATTCATGGTGAACTGCATCAGAATCTATATTTTGCAGACTCTCTATTAACATCAATTGCATCAGAATCTGTAGTTTACATATCAATTATTTTCTCACTTTCTACAATTCATTGTTTCAATTGGAAAAGAGGATATTTACCATGGCTATTTTCTGAACGATTATTTTCGGAAACTATAAATAAAACCGACGACATTGTATTACATACAACAATTCTCTTTTTTATTGGAATAAACCAAACCATAGAAGGTAACATTGAAAACTATACATGGAATAAAAACCAAATTTATTCAATCATACTAGTCTTGTGTGGAAAAAAAATCAATCATACTAGTCAATATTATTAAGATAAATTTTCCACACATGCTCTATGATAGCCTACTTCTTGAAGGTTTAGTCAAAGTTTTTTTAGAAAGTTTTAATCAAAGTTAATCATCCAAATTTTGAAAAAGAGCAAGCATAAAAATAAAATATACAAATAAATACAAAAATACAAAGTCAAATAAACAACCACCTAAATGCACTAGACAACTTAGGAATCCCTAATTTCGTTGAATTTATACGCCTTCTCTTTAGAGGATTGAGGAGGTGATGTTATAATTAATGAGATTTAGAGGGATTAAAAGATTAACGGACCTTTCAAAGAAATATATATATATATATATATATATATATATATATATATATATATATATATATATATATTGATGGAGAAATGAGATGATGAGCTGGAACAAAGAGAGAGAAAGGAAAGTTGGGTGAAAATGGATCTAACAGATTAGTCTACAATGCGGGAGATATAGCGTAAATGCAATCATAATCTGATACTTACAGATTGAATAGCAGATTCTACTGGAGGTCAAATTTATTTGGATCTTAATGATATGGATCTGTAAAATATAGATTTAACACTTCTTACAGATTCTACTACAAGTGCTCTAAGGTGTGTATGGAAACAATAAACATACTATCCCTTCCACTCTTGCATGCTCTTAGAGATTGTGGATGGGTGTGTGGGAAGTGGAAGGATATCGTGCGCCAACAACATTGACACGAATTCTTCAACATCCATGACGTCCCAAATTGGCTTGATAAGTGTCTTCAAAAGGATATGTATAAGAAAGACAATATCACGTTCTGGAGATTTCTGTTTCGGGAGTTAATCTCAGTATTTGGTAATGGCGCAACGTAGAGTTTCATCATGAAGATCAACATACGCCTCCAAAGTCGGTGTTTATATCGCAAGCCATACGGAAAGCAAGGGAACTTCACTTAGCCTGGCAAACATAAGTTCTCTTGTTTAATTTCTTGAGTTTCTCTCTATATTCTTGTTGTTTCAGCTTTTGAACAGTTGTACAATTTCTTTTTCAATTAATATAAATATCCGGTTTAAACCAAAACATATTACTTATTAGTTTCTCCTTCCGTCCCAATTTATTTGTGACTTATTCCATTTATGGATGTTTCAAAATAAGTCCAATAACTAATACTTAGAATAAAGTTGTTTCTTAAATGCCTAAAATACCCACATATAAGCATTTAATAAAAAAAATAGGGACAATATGAAATGGATGTAATTGGCACAAGGTGCATCGGTCTAGTAGTGAGCTAGACTATAAGGTGAAATGGAGATTAGTGTTCAAACCCTGTTAGGGAAAAAAAAAGGATGTAATTGTAAATTAGTCATGTTTTTAATGACTAGACAATTTAATAAGGGGTTCTATCGGCACACCCCAAATTACTATTGGCATCCATTTTTTGATTATTTTTTCGGATGAAAAAATCGTCGGTGACACTGGTGTTCGTTGTTGAACACCAACAACGAACACTAGTGGAAAGTCACTAGTGACACTGGTGTTCGACGTCACTGACGTTGGTGTTCAACAACGAACACCAGTGGAAAGTCAGTGAATTGACGTTTCTAAATTGTGATACTTTTATAAAGGGAACGTCGGTGCCACTGGTGTTCGTTGTTGAACACCAACATCAGTGACACTGGTGATTGTGTCAAGGGACTACGAAATGTGTGAATTATGTCTGGAAGTCAAGTCCTTGTGGTGATTCATTTAGTCCTCAGGGCTTTCTTAACCTCAATTGTGTAATGAAGTTGTTTGAATCACGAGATTTTTGGTCTTATTACATGGCTGGAAAATTTGTAGCTTGTCAGGGATCATGGTTCACGGCCGCTATGCGTATTTGAGCAACTCCTTCCCATGGTTCGATCGACTTACATTCTTTCTGGTTAAAATCACTCACACTTTGTTCTCAAGTTCGGAAAGTCGAATTCAAAGTCTAGCACTTGGTCTTCCGAAAGATATCGTAGGCGAAGATCTGAAAGCATCACCTAGAAAGGTTATTTGTCTAGAAATGCTAAAATGAGAATGGGAACTTGTCATGCTTTTCATCTTTGCCAAAGTAACACTTGAATACTGCTTGTTATTGGAACTCGTTTGATTTCAAGTATGGTTTTTGTCTCTTAGAGTGAAGGTTCTTGAGACATGGGTGACATATGCACACTTTTAGATACAATTTCATTTATACAGTTGGTAGCAAAGTGTTACAAAAAGAAGAGCTAGTTTCTACTTCCAAGTGATTCCGTCCACAAGGACTTGGCGCCTTTATGCATTCTTTTTGAAGATCTCATGCTTTGTTTGAAAAGGATTGCCCAGAATTTGATCTAATGACGGGATTACATCATAGACATGGACAGGATTCTGTCATGCTCATCTCTCGCTCTTGCACTTAGTTGTTCGATGTTGGCCTTTAGCTTATTAACTTTTGCCTTGTCCATTCGAATCTTTTATCAAAGGAATATGAAAGTCAGTGGCTTAGATAGAAGCGAAGGAGCAACATTGTGTTAACTAATGAAGAGCTTCTTGGTCGATCGGGAAATGTAGATTCGAAAGTTGTCAAGCTCTGTGAAGCTTTTGAAGATTTATAAGAAACCGGATAGTTGTTTCTACCTTAGGGATACATAACCATGGTGCAAAAATATCCGTGAAACAAAAGAGTATGTTGAACTATATAGGTATTCATCATGGAAATTGTTCGTCTCCGGAATGAGTCGAGCGTATTGTGCTCTCTGAAGGTTTTTCCTGCGTATCCTTTGATGGCTTGCAATTGTTGTGGAACATCTTTGCAAAACTGATACAGATCCCTTTAAGAACTCCCAAATGTTTTTTCCTAGTAAGGTTTGTCCTGAACGATTTACTCATGGTGTCTTTTGTCATTGCAACAGGTTTCTTTTTAGACAACATTTTAGCACCTAATCACGTTGTATGTAGTGCGGTTAAACGAACAGAGCAGCTCGTGAACAAGCTCGTGTTCGGCTCATTAGTGTTCGTGATCGTTCGTTCGTTTAGCTTAACGAGCCGAGCTCCACTACAAAAAAAAGGATCTTTTTGTGACAAAAAAAAATATTCAGTAAAAATGCTAATTTTTGTCACTAGAGGCTTTTTGCGACGAAATTTCTTCTTGTGAGGATTGTTGCATATGTGCCGACGCAAAGGGTTCTGTGGAGATAAGTGTCATGTTAGTTGCAAAAAGTTTTCTATTGTGACAAATCCTGAATAATAGTCACCAAAGCTTTCCAGATCTTTTGCAACTGTTGTCACTAAAGCTTTCCAGATCTTTAATAACTGTTGTCACTATAAAGCACAAAATGTGACAATGCTTTTGTCAAACAAGACTCCCGAATTCATCACTGAATGGTTTCTCTCACCGAGTAGTAGAAACACATTTTTTCTTCAATGACAAACACTTTGTCACTAGAAGTTATCTTTAGTGACTGTTGTCACTAGAAAGAATTAAATGCGACAATACTTTCGTCACAAAAGACTCCAAAATTCATCACTAAAGGTTTCTCTCACCGGAGGGTAGAAACACTTTTTTTTTTCTATAATAATAATAATAATAATCATCCTCTCAAAATAATAATAATAATAATAATAATAATCCTTTCAAAAAAAATTAATATTATAATAATAATGTTTACAGGTAATAAACGGTGTCTAGATACAAGAATTTTTTTTCTTTTTTTCAAAGATACAAGAAATTTATACCAAATAAGTAAAATATACATATATACCAAAAAAAAATAACTTCTATCAAATAAAAACACTAAAAAAAAACCAATCATAAAATATAATTCTTATATCACAAATAATGTTCCTGCAAAGATGAAAAGTGTACATCCACCTTCAAGTAAAACTATAATCCAGTCCAATACATTCATTAAAAATGTATCAATAATTGACAGACCGTAAAAAAAAAAAAAACATTTCAAATGTTGGGGAAATGAAAAACAGCCATGGAAAACAAGTTGTTTAGGATTAACTTACATTATGGGCATTAGGAATCGAGTGAGCAGCGCTTTGACTAAGGCATTTTACTCCAGACCAATCCATGAAATCCGAAAAATCCGCCTGAACAACTCGGCAAGCCTAGACATACCGAGTCATGTAGAAAGTAACAATTCGAATAAGTTGGCAAGCCTAGACAGTCAATAGACAAGTACCAAGAAGAAGAGTAGTATAAAACTCTCGATTGCTGTTGTCCACTGCATTCAACCTACCAGAGCGTCAATATTTTAGAACAATTACCTAGAAAAGCTTTGATATAAACTTTTCAAAATACTAGAAATTCTAAAATTTCTTTAAAAAAAATCGACTATTGCGATTTTGAGAGAAACAAACCAGATTTTTCTCCTAAGAATGGGTAATTGGGGAAAAACGAAATTCGAGTTTAGCAGAAGTATGTAGAAGAAGATTGAACATCACCCGATGTAGAAAAACGTTTGGTTTGGCAGGCTCGATGGACATCGATAGACATTCCGATAGTCTGCCAAGGACGTTCAAATATCAAAAATTTATCTCTCCCCCATCTTTGCTCTTACACATCTTGTGTTTCAGAATCTTCGCTCTCATATTCGAGGGATTCTTCTCACCAATCTTCGCTAAACCTGAAAATCCCTAAACCAAATCGATACAACTGAGTGACCGCCTAAACTGAGTGATCGTAAACCCTACCAGAAATCATCACTCCGCCTCCTACACCAGAAAACCGGGAAAACCTAATTGGAAAATGGGTAGACGAGGAGGCAGCGTTCTTTATTGAGGTTCTTTAGGGCACTTGTACCAGCATTTCTAATTTACACCACCAAAATAATATAAAATAATACATATTTCTATTATACAACATCTCAATTCAAAACACTCCACACCAGCATTTCTATCCATTTATCTATAACATTAAAATATTTATTTTAGATATAAAACACCTAAAAGAACATCTACTACAAGTGCCCTTAGGTGTTCTATATCTAAAATAGAAATAGAAAACAAAAAAACTGGTACAAATATGATTTACAACGGATGAACATCATAAAAATATTTAGGTATGGTGAATAGTGTTGTTACATATATAACAACACTATTCACCATACCTAAATATTTTTGTATGTATAACCCATCTAACTATAAATCATATTTTGATCGATTTTGTTTTCTATTTCTATTTAGATATAAGGCACCTAATAATAGAACACTTTCTTACAAATTGCCCTTATTCAATGTCTTTTCAATTGTTTTTTTGGGCTTCCACGGTGCTTGTCACGAGAATGTGACTTTATATTTAATCGATCGAGTCGATCTGAGCCGATACTTTTTAAGGTTTAACTCATCGAAAAAACTTGGGCTCAAAATTCGGTTTAAGTTTGATCGAGCCAAGAAAACAAGATGGACTCTACTCGTCAAATAATCGATATCACTCAGTTCGTAAGCTTGATTATTTTCTGAAGAATTCATTCTTTTAAATTTGATAAGATTGAGCTCGACTCGTCTAATAAATAATTAGTTTTATAAAACAATGTTGTAATGAGTATTAAAATTTATCATAGAAATATACTTTTTGTGTTCTCCAAAAAAGAAATATACTTTTTGTGACAACCAATCAATCTTTAGTAACAATATCAGTATTTTGTCACTAATCAATACAATTTCTGTGACAAACAATGTTTTTGTCATGAGAACCTACCCTTTTGTGACTATTTTATTACTTATCACATAAACTTTGTCACAAACAGATAATTTTTTTGTAGTGATATATAGCTCGAACATGATTGTAGGCTCGTTTGCTTAACGAACGAACACGAGCTTGGTTTGCGAATATTCGATTATGTTCGCGAACGTGCTTATATAAATACATTAATTTACAGTAACCCGACTCAAAAGAGGATAATTCATTCATTAATATAATAGATATTATGGAGTATTTAGATATTTTTATAGTCATTATAGTCGTGTAATATATGTAATTTTAATGTCTAATTTATTATTTTACATCACACTTTATGTTTTATATTTTAACGAACCAAACTCGAGCCGAATTAGAGCCAAACTCGAGTCGAAAGACAAAAAATATGTTTAAAGAGCCGAGCTCGAACGCGAACTCGAACATTTCATCTTTTAAACGAGCCGAGCTCGAACATAATTTTTTATTCGTTTTAACAAACGAACGAGCTCGTGAGCTAAACGAGCTCGTGAGCTAAACGAGCTCGAGTTCGAACCACCAATACTCGGCTCGGCTCGGCTCGTTAACAACTCTAGACTTGTATGTGTATCTGATTAATTAGATGTGAATTCGAGTCCCAAACTGCTCGTTTATAATTTGATTTTCCAGCTGTGCCTTGTAATACATAGTGAAAATAATATTGAGAAGGATGTTTTCATTCTATTTTCCTCATCAAAGATGAAGGAAGAACTTATACATTGTTGGAGAAAAAGCCATTTTTGAAGGGTTGAATAGTCAACTTTGGCGCGATTTACGGATAGGCTCCGATGTATGTCATCGAGAGTTAATGATATCATTAAATACTCCATACGGAGTAGTTGATGATGAGCTTTTGAATCACCCGATTCGGATGTCGGGTGAATGAGAAATTAATGGGTAAAGTTGGTAGAAAATATGTAGGAGATGGGTGTTGAAGGGAGGACCTCATCCCATTCTCCCACATAGGTAACTTGAGGCTTGTAAGCTCAAATAATAAGAGCTAGTGTATACTCTTAAAGATGTGCCCCAAGGGGCAAGGCACTTTTGTGCAGGAGGGAGGACTTAGATTATTCCACACGCGCGCGCGCCGCCGCCGCCGTCCGTCGTTCGGTTCGGGTGTTACTATTAATTTTTTGGACAAAATTTCTTTATAAAATTAACCATTAAATTAATTTTTGGAATGTGATTGGGTCATTCGACCAATCAGAATTCATTTAGTCATTCGACCAATGAAAATTCAGACGACACATCATCCGACCAATCAGATGAGTGGTTTAAGTCGAAATTAGGCTAATAATTTCGACCTAGATGACTTTCCTTGAGGGAGAAGTCGGCATTACTTTTCCAAGGGGAAAAGTTTGATGACATGTCTCGGCCAATCATATTTGAGTATTGGTTCCTCCTCTCTACTATATAAAGAACTGTCAGTAAGGTGACTTAAACTCTGCATCTGGGTGGAACCAATCTGAAGACTCAGGTGTGTGATGGGCAAAATGAGAAGTGTATTCAATTACGTGCATCGGTAGGGTGGAGTCTCACCGAGGCTTCAAAGGTGACTATCGGCGGGTGACAATCTGCTGAGTACTTGAATCTGGCAGGTCCCACATCTGCTAATTACATTATGTGATGACTATACTGATTAATCGTTAAAAGGAGGACACGTGTAGGGGTATTTATGGTGCATCGATACAAAGATTCCTTGCGGCTAGGGTTTAGGGATTTGTGCCTATAAATACAATTGTTGTCTCATTATCTGTGTGTGTTGAAATCAGTAAAATTCGATTGCATAATAAAATATCTCTTTTACGCCCGTGGTTTTTACCTCTCCCAATCGAGGGGTTTTCCACGTTAAATCTGTGTTCTTCTTGTTTCTGTTTTCTCCTTTGATTGTTTATGTTTGATTGCTTCGCTTGCTTTCTTGCATCCGAAGTTATCTCCATCCGTTTATAACAAGTGGTATCGAGCCAGGTTAGGGGAAAACAATCATGCGATCAACTTCGTCTTCACCAAGGCCTTGACAAGGTGCTAGGATCTGTGACAAAGTTGTGATCTTTAGCAAGGAAAGATGTCGCATAAACGTAAAAATCGATAAATTTACTGAGGAAGGAGCAGTTTTGGTCTGTGGGCAAATCAAGATCGTGCAATCGTTGAAACAAAGCGGGGTTTGTGGAATCCTTTATCGACAAACCAAATACAAAGTGCAGTGATTATGCCGATCTGGAAGAGAAAGCACATTCAACCATCATGTTGTGCTTATCTCGATGATGTTATCACCGAGGTTCTTTGAGGAAGACACCGCGGACAAAAGTTGTGGAAGAAGCTTGAAAGCACAGTATATGACCAAGTCAGCGACCAACAAGTTGTTGTTGAAACAGAGGTTGTTCGGTTTGAAGATGCATGAAGGAAGTCCACCGAGGAACATCTGGACCAAATGAACACAATATTGCTTGATTTAAGGAATATTGATGTTAAAATTGAAGATGAAGATGCAGCCCTAATCCGGTTGGTGTCATTACGCATCATATGAAAACTTTGTGCGATCTTTCATAGTTGGAAAGGATACAGTGGCTTTAGAGGATGTGAGTCCGCCTTACATGCCAGGGAGCTTAGACACAAGGTCAGCTGGCATACGGTCGATCAAAGCTTTGGGCTAGTAGCTAGCGAGCAATAGTGGAAAAGGATATGGACGAAAAAGAAAAAGAAGTCGGGGTCCAAAGGTCCTAAGTCTCATCGATGTCTGTAATTCTTCAGAAGGAGCGGGGACATTGGAAGTCCAATTGTCCAAGGAAGAAGAAACAATGAGGAAGGCAATTAGCACAGCGACTTTGGCTCTTGAGCAATCGATGAGGATCTGGTCCTAGTTGCGAGGGATTCTACACACCACAATGATGTGTGGATACTTGATTCTGGAGCATCCTACCATATTTGTCCAAACAGAGTGGGTTTTCTACTTATGGCGAGATAGATGGTGGTCAAATCTATATGGCCAACAAAGAAGGTCTCATCTGATTGTGGGAATTGGCTCGATAAAGTTAAGGATGAGAGGATGGTAAGTTTTGTACAACGAGAGATGTAAGACATGTTCCACAGATGACCAAGAATTTGGTATCTCTTAGTCTACCGGATGACAAGGATTCAATTTCAAGGGTGAAGGTGGGCAAATGAATGTCTTTAAAGATTCATTGTAGTCCTCAAAGGCATCAAGAGGAACCTTGTATATATTACAAGGATCTCATCAGATCTGCACTTCTTCTTTGTTGCATCCTCGTTGATTCACCATCCTCAATGACTCACTGTGGCACATGAGACTTGGTCACATGGGTGAAAGGGTATCACGAGTTCTTTCTTGAAAGAGTTTTCTTGGGGATATAAGGTCAAGAATCTGGACTTTTGTGAACATTGTGTGTTTGGGAAATTGCACGTAAGTAAATTCTCAAGTGAGGTTGCACAACACAAAGGCAACACTTGATTATATCCATTCAGATTTCTTTGGGTCCATCAAGAGTTGAGTCATTGGGTGGTCACAGATATTTTGTGTCATTCATAGATGACTATTCAAGGATGACTTGGGTGGTGATGATGAAGAACAAAAGTGATGCATTCATTAACTTCAAGCGTGGAAGGCCCTAGTGGAGAATCAGTTAGGCAAGAAAATCAAGAAGCTTCGTGATGGATAATGGTGCGGAATTACTGCGGACGGATTTTGATTCATTTTGTGCAAATTGAGGTATTGCCGGACATCATACTCGTAAGAATACACCTCAGCAGAATGGTGTAGCCGAAAGGATGAATCAAACTCTTCCGGAGAGGGCAAGATGTATGCTTTCTCAAAATTTGGTTTATCAAGGAGATTTTGGGCGAGGTGTCGTTAAGACAACGATACTTAATCAACAGAGTCCTCACACAGAATCAATCTCAAGACACCATTTGAGATGTGGTCGGAGCAAGCCTGCTTGACTACTCGATTCTAAGAGTTTTGGAAGTACAAACTTACTATCATGTTAGTGAAGGAAGTTGGAGCCAAGAGCCAAGAAGGGAGTGTTTGTGGGGTATGGTGATGGAGTAAAAGGATATAGAATTTGGTCATCAGTGAGAGTCGAGAGTAATCCTCGGCAGGACGCGTTGTGTTTGATGAAAATTCTATGTTAAACTCATCGGTGGAGAGGTCTCACCGAGTGCGAAACCGATCTTTGAACCCGATAGTGTTGAGAAGCAGGTGGAGCTTGGTGGAGTCTCTTGATATGCAACAATCGGTGGATCCAAATCAACACTATCTTGATCCGGATAATGAACCGAAATCCGATCCAAGCCGATCTGCGAGACCTCGCAGAGGCGTCATACAAACATTGATCGCCAGAGTCTAGGCGCAAACAGCCTAGAAGATCTAATGTTGGGATACCTCCAAGGAGATATGGATATGATGATTTGGTGGATATGCACTCCAAGTTCTTTGAAGAAGTAGAGGTTCTTGAACCTACTACTTACAGAGGAAGCAATGACATGTCTGAAGCATCTCGGTGGCATGCGACCATGGGAGATGAAATGGAGTCATTATTGAAGAATCGGACTTGGGAATTGGTCAAACAACCCTCACGACAAGGGGTTGTGACTTGTAAATGGATCTTCAAGAAAAGGAAGGAATAACAAAGCGAAGGGTCGGTATAAGGCACGTTTGGTTGCAAGAGGATTCATCAAAAGAAAGGGTTGACTTTGATGAAATATTTTCACCAGTGGTCGACATACTTCAATCGAGTGTTACTAGCAATGGTGGCACAAAGAGATCTGGAACTTGAGCAATTAGATGTGAAAACTGCTTTTACACATGGTGAGGTGGATAAGGAGATATACATGACACGGCTGAGGGTTTTCAAGTTCTGGCAAAGAAAACTATGTTTGCAAGTTGAAGAAATCATTGTATGGTTTGAAGCAAGCTCCAAGGCAGTGGTATAAAAGGTTTGACAGTTTCATGCTTCAACAGGGTTATAACAAGTCCATATGATTGTTGTGTTTACTACAGTCTGCTGAAAGATGGATCATATATCTATCTTGTCCTCAGTGTGGATGACATGCTTGATAGTCTGCAACAAGGAAGTCGATGTTCAAAATCAAGAACCTTCTCAAGTCTTGAATTTGAAATGAAGGATTTGGGTCTTTGCCAAGAAAATCTTGGGGATGGAGATCTGGAGAGATAGAAGTCGAGAAGAAGTTGTTCTTGTCTCAAAGAGGGTTATGTGCGAAGATATTGGCCAAGTTTGGGATGTCTCTTCAAAACCAATAGATACTCCTATGGCATCAAATGTTCATTTGTCTGCTTCATGCTTCACAATCACCAAGAGAAGGAGTATATGTCAAAGTTCCCTATGCTAGTGCGGTTAAGCGATCTGATGTATGCCATGGTATGCCTTAGGCCGATCTGCTCGAGCGATCAGTGTTGTCGGCAGAGTTTATGGATCAACCTGGAAAGGAACAACTGGAAAGTCATTTAAAGGATATTCGTACACGAGAGGTACGGTGATGTTGGTCTCATTTATGGTGGTGATCTTTGAGTGCAGTC
Source organism: Gentiana macrophylla (assembly GCA_026214975.1). Classification (NCBI taxonomy): domain Eukaryota; kingdom Viridiplantae; phylum Streptophyta; class Magnoliopsida; order Gentianales; family Gentianaceae; genus Gentiana; species Gentiana macrophylla. The sequence continues at coordinate 53,358 of JAOBSW010000134.1, read as the reverse complement.
ACGAGGTTCTTGTGATCTTGATTATCACAGTGATGTTGATGATGAAAATCAATGATCGGTTATGTGTTTACATTGGGAAATGCGGTGGTCACCGAAAGCTACTCTTGAGGCTCTGATGGCCTTATCAACTCTTGAAGCGTAATGTATGGCTCTTCTTGAAGCGGTTAAGGAGGGTGTCCGTTGAAGGGCTAGTAAATGATTTGGGGTTGCATCGAGGATCAGGTGATATATATTGTGACGATCTAAGTGCAATATGTTTAGCCAAGGATCGAGTTCATCATGAGAGAACCAAGCATATTGATGTCGTATCATTTTACGAGAAATGAGAAGAGGGTTGTAGTGAAGAAGATTGGCACAAAGGAGAATCCTGTGACATGTTCACTAAACCAGATTTCATTGAGTAAGTTTCACTTTGCTGGACTTACTTGAATATACAAAGCTTGTAATTTGTTTCTCGAACTCTCTCCGAGGCGGTCAGTGGAGTGGATGTTGTGGAGATAGTCCGGTACAAGTACATCCGGCATTGACGAATGCATCCGGTACAAGTACATCCGGTTATGCAATCTGTTTGACTCTAGTGAGAGTTGAAGTCAAGGTGGAGATTTGTCGATAAGGTGACTTAAACTCGCATCCGGTGGAACCAATCGAAGACTCACCAGTGATGGACAAATGAGAAGTGTATTCAATTGTGCATCGGTAGGGTGGAGTCTCATCGAGGCTTCAAAGAGGTGACTATCGGCGGGGTGACAACTGGCACGAGTACTTGAATACAAAGAGGTCCCACATCCGCTAATTCTCAGTTATGTGACAATGATATCAATTGTCGTTAAAAGGAGGACACGTGTAGTAGGTATTTATGGTGCATCGAGACAAAGATTCCTTGCGGCTAGGGTTTGGGATTTGTGCCTATAAATACAATTGTTGTCTCATTATCTGTGTGTGTTGAAATCAGTAAAATTCGGTGCATAATAAAATATCTCTTTTACGCCCGGGTTTTTACCTCTCCCAATCGAGGGTTTTCCACGTTAAATCTGTGTTCTTCTTGTTTCTGTTTTCTCCTTTGATTGTTTATGTTTGATTGCTTCTGTTTCTGTTTCTTGCATCTGAAGTTATCTCCATCCGTTTTATAACAAGAACCCTATGGATGAGAGTTTAAGAATCGAATTTTCTCTTGTGTCTTTCCACCACAAAGAGTCAGTCATATAGATCTAGATATTGAGTCGGAGCACTATGTAAGTTTGCCGGAGCTCGGATTTTTGAAGTGCCTCTAAATCCGAGACGAAAGCCGTTGTATCTTGGGAGACAGTTGCGACTACCGTGGGCACCATACCGGAGTAATTTGTCTTAAGGAAAGAGTAACTACTCGCCTCGGTTTGATCTCTAGTCCTTTATTTTCTGCATCAAACTATTATTATCTATTGTTTGAGTTAGATCTGCACGTAATATTGATTTTGTTAGATCTGCTAAATAATATGAATTATTCTATTCACATGATTTATTTCCTAGATTAATATTCCGTAAATTACGGATCTGTTCCGTAAATCACTCCACACACGATACACTATACCAACATACATTTAGTGTCTGGTGTTAATAAAGTAGAACAGTAAACTACCAACTATAAATAACAATCGGCTGAATCAGGCTAGCTAGTAATACAAAAAGCAATCGAGCAGATTCTCCGCCTAATATACTAATATTCTACAAATATTTTATCTGAATTCGAGTTAGATGATTGTGTTCCAGGAATCAAGTCACACGTAGTTCCTGGAAGTGTATATTTATAGGGAGTTCAATACCCTAACCCTAAACCATGTCGGTTTGGGTAAAATGCAGTATTAGCCCTTTGGGCTTTTACTAGCTTATATGGGCTTTACCCACTTATGCAAGTATCCACATGGATAATGGGCCTGCGTGTTTAGAATGGACTTTGTCCGCACCCCGAGTTTTCCGACTTCCGGTATCGAGATGGGCCCTATCGTCTCGGTTCTCTGGTCACGTCGGTCGCCGATGCCCCAAATCGTAATTCGACCCTTGGGCTATCACTTATTCTTGTTTCAGGAGGACTATCTCATGACGCCACGTGGAGGTGCGATATTCGGTATCGTTATCATGTATCAAAGTTATATTGCATTCTCAGTTTCACGAGAGGATATCTCAGAAGGACGATGTTGCCCAATCATCGTGTAGAAGCATGCAGTTGCCAAATGGAACTTGACGATAATATTATTGATTTAAATGAAGCGCTTTTAGGGTATATATGCCAGTGATTCTGTGAAGTCAAATGCTGGTAACAGTATCCATCTCAATGAGTCTCTTTTCTTTTCTCTCTCCCTACCACACCATCTTCCTCGTCTCTTCACTCCTCCCCATTAAGGAATTTTCTGTGACTCATTCATGAGAGGGAGCACCGCATATTATCCAACAATACCATACTCGAACCGGACAAAAGCAGCTTCAGATTGATAGAATTATAGAAATGATAAAAGGCAGGAAATTAAAAGAGAAGAAGAAACCACTACAAATCTCATATGATAAAGAGCAGACATCATTCACAATTGTCCGTCCAAAACCTAAAAATGGCAGCAATCGCCAGTACCCTAATTTGGTGTGCTTACTAGAAGATTATTCAATCGTTGGTTCATATTTTTTAAAGACATTTTCAGTATAAAAATATTATAGATAATCTAATATTACAGACAATTTTATTTATTTTTAAAGTATATATAGTATTCGTTATACGTAGTGATAAATTTATTTAATGTTTATTTTAAGTAATATAGAGGTTCTTAATTTTTTATTTTTTATATATAATATATATTGTATAATGCATGTGACTTAATATATGCGTGTTTTTTATATCAAATTTGTTGATTAAGGCGGTTATGGCAACAAAATAAATACAGCTAGATCATATGGTAAAAAATGCAGCTAGATCATATGGTAATCTAGACAACCCAAGTGTACGTCCACCCTTGGTCAGAATGGTTCATTAAATTACGAGATGCATTGTGTTAGAGTGGTTGTAACAGTAATATTATTCAGAAATTAAAGATAGAGAAAGAAACTAATTTGATAAAAAAAAAAAATTTAAAAAAAAAAAAAAAAGAAGAAGCATCTATTAAGTAGTGGTACTAGTAACTAAATACTTCAATGCTGGAAAACCATAAATATGATCTAGCTGCATTTTTTTCGTTGTCATAACCGTCTTAATCAACAAATTTGATATAAAAAACAAGCATATATTAAGTCACATGCATATATTATACATAAAAAATTAAAAATTAAGAATCTCCTATATTACTTAAAATAAACATTCAATAAATTTATCACCACGTATAACGAATACTATATATATACTTTAAAAATAAATAAAATTGTCTGTATTATTAGATTCTCTATAATATTTTTATAGTGAACATGTCTTAAAAAATATGTTGTGCTATAAAACATATATATTGTTGTAGCTTGGATGGAGAAGTGTCTAGACTTGACCGCTTATAAGTCTGAAATTGTCGCCGGAGAAAAATTAGGATAAAAAATTACAAAACGCTATTTTTCTAACGTGGAAGGATGACATGGCATTTTTTTGACCGGAAAATGTATACTGTCAGCATTTTCCGGCCTTCAGGACTATTTTTGCAAAAAAAAAAAGACTGCCTACAGGTCTGAAATTGTCGCCGGAGAAAAATTAGGATCAAAAATTGCAAAACGCCAGAAAATGTGTACGGTCGGCATTTTCCGGCCTTCAGGACTATTTTTGCAAAAAAAAAGACTACTTACAGGTCTGAAATTGTTGCCGGAGAAAAATTAGGATAAAAAATTGCAAAACGTGTCCAGTTACAGGACGAAAATTGTAATTTAGCCGACAAATCCCCAACAATTTTTTTTCTGGCTGAAAAGCGGAGAATTCAATCTTCACTTTCCACATCACAATGGAAGGTAGGTAGACTATGTCACTCACTGAAAAAGCTCGGCCTGTTGAAAGTCATAGGTGTAAGCATACAAAAAGTAAGAATTTCTGGATTCATATTGGGTGGTATTAATTTGATGGATACAATACACCTGATGTGTAACGCCCCGTTCCCGGACACCGAGTTCTTATCCGGAAAAGGAACGTTCGGCGCGTGTAAAATAAAAATAAATTCAATTTATACGTAAGCCTCTACTACGTCGTATCAAAAATAAGCAAACGGAAGCAAAAGACTCGGGTATAAAATTCCAAACATCCAAGAATAGAAATGAAATCTAAAGATGGAAATGTAACTTATTACATTCAAGGAAAATACGATATCCAAAAGAAAAGTAACGGTACTACACGTCTCGGAAGACCAAAAGTCTAAACCAATAGTACTAAGAACAGTCTAATAAAGGAATAACAAAATAAATAAATGTAAGGTCTTCAATGAAGCATCTTCAAACGTCATCATCAAACTCCTCTTCGTAAACATTATCAACATGTTCGTCTTCTCACCCCCAAACACATAGAAAACATGCATTTGAGGTAAGTACAACGTGTTTAATAAGAAAGAGAAGTTATGATAACAATTATAATTTACAAAGAAAAGATAATTAAAAGTTTAGTTGTTTATGTATGACCGCCTCAATCTAGGGTTCACTTCATGTCCATCAACATGAATTGACTAAACGTTTCTACTTAACTTATCTATGTTACAACCGCACTCAAGGGCACTTCGGCGTATCCACTTTTGAGACACTCTTGGCAACATATTAGTGGATCACACCAATATCCACGGAGTCTAGAATGGGTAGGCTCCGATAGACGCACACCTCGGTGAGTCACCCAAACTTGTTGTTTTTTTTTGACTCACGGGTTCTTCCACCTTCGTAGAGGTAGCACACACATCGCGATATAGATCGGTGCCTGTCCCAAGAGAGACATGTTGTTTAATCTTTTACTAGTCAAGTACGTATTTATTAGGATGATTGACTAACCACCTAAGTGTTTTCAATTAATCTCCCTCACCGATACTACTCTCTTCCTAGACCGCTAGACATTACAAAACCTAGCAATTACACAGACATTGACGAATGCTAATTCATCAAAGCACATGCCTATCATGCTCTTCCGACGGATCCGAACTTCAACTCCCTTTAAGAGTACATTCGGTGTTTTAACTGAACGAATCAGAAGCTCAATTCAGGCTTGTTTAAGTTTATGAAATGTTCACTTACCACAAATTAAGGGTTTAAAACAATAATAACATGATTATGAAGCTCAAAACCAAGCTGAAACGATAAAACAGTATAAATTAGATAAAACAGGTCAAACGCCCGTTTGACACCCTATAGACGCCCGTTCGCAATCGAACGCCCGTCCACTAACCCCAGACGCCCGTCCGCCAAAAATAGCTACATCCTGAATCAAAATTCTAACCTCAAACGCCCGTCTGCCTTGCGCAAACGCCCGTCCGAGCTACTAGGGTCGCAAACGCCCGTTTGCCTAATGCAAACGTCCGTCCGCCTGGGTTTTTCCCAAAACGCTAAAATCTTCAAAACTCGATTTCTGAACCGTTTCTAACCTAATTAACATCGATTTGAACTCGGTAAAACGTAGAAAATATATCTAACCATCTATGATCCTTTGATCATCGAAAAACACATCTTTCTTGCATCTACGCATCATAAAACATGATCTAAACTTTACGAATCATAATCGAGATCATAGGAAGAGTCTCTTACCTAATTGCCAGCCAAAAACCAGATCAAAAGCCTTGCAAAGTCTGTAGCAACTCCCAAAGTCTGATAGCCAAACGTTGCCCTTCTCATGACGGTTCCAAATCTCTCGTCTGATCTGAAAACGGTTAAGCTTTCTCTTAGAATTTGTGGAAATCGTCCAAGACCTATTTCTTCCTCTCAGAGCCGCAGAGAATAAGCGGAAAACTGATTTTTTCTGAATTTGTGTAGGTTATGGGATTAATCTGAGTAAATTTTTCCTTAAATACCAATTCCCAATTAATCCATTTTTCCTTAATTACCCTTAATTACCAAAAATCAGAAATTCCCTTTAATTAAATACACATAATTCGAAAATTACCCATTTATAATTAATTCAATACTTAACTCCAATAAAAGAAAAGAAATAATAATATTTCATTTTCGCAAAATGACACGTCTGTCCTTCCCCGAAAATCGGAATATTACATTCCTCCCCCTTTAAAAGGAGTTTCGTCCTCGAAACTAGAACATACCTGGTAGATTAACAAACTCTTGGAATTCACTGATCATGTTATCTTTAACTTCCCAAGTTGCCTCCTCGGGTGAATGATTGCTCCACTGAACCAAAACCAATGGAATCATCCGTCTCTTTATCATCTTTTCCTTCCGGTCCAAAATCTTGATCGGTCTCTCATCATAAGCAAGGTTGTCTTGTAGAATTTCCTGATCAATCGAAGTTTCAACATCATTCTTCGTCAGACACTTTTTCAACATTGAAACATGAAACACACTATGGACCCTTGACATTGATTCCGGTAACTTAAGCTTATAAGCCAACGGTCCAATTCTTTCCAGAATTTCAAACGGTCCAACATACCTTGGACTTAGCTTTCCCTTTTGTCCAAAGCGTTTCACTCCCTTCATCGGCGAAGCTCGTAGATACACTCTATCACCGACTTCAAACTCAAGTGGTCTTCTTCTAACGTCTGCCCAACTTTTCTGCCTGTCTTGAGCTACCTTCAGATTCTTCTTAACCAACTGAACCCTTTCCTTGGCTTGTTCAACCAGATCCGGCCCTGTGATCCGTCTTTCCCCGACTTCATCCCAAAACAGTGGCGTTCAACATTTTCTTCCATACAATGCTTCAAACGGCGGCATGCCTATACTTGCATATTAACTATTGTTGTAGGCAAACTCTGCTACCGGTAGGTAATCATCCCATGATCCACCTACTTCCAAGACACAATCTCTTAGCATGTCCTCGAGTGTTTGGATGGTCCTCTCAGACTGTCCATCTGTCTGAGGATGAAAGGCCGTACTCAAATCCAACTTGGTTCCAAAGTCTTCTTGTAAACTTTCCAAAACCGACTGACGAATCAACTATCTCGATCCGAGACTATCGAGATAGGAACTCCGTGTAACTTCACTATATTATCCAAGTATAGGGTCGTCATCTTCTTCAAAGGCATATCAACCTTATATGGTAAGAAATGAGCGGATTTGGTCAATCTATCCACAATCACCCAAATCGCATCATGACCACCTCTTGTCTTTGGTAATCCGGTGATGAAGTTCATCGTGATCTTATCCCATTTCCATTCGGGGACATCTAAAGGCTTAAGCATTCCTCCTGGTCTCCTATGCTCTGCTTTTACTTTCTGACAAATGTCACACTCTGCTACGAACTTGGCTATTTCCAACTTCATCGAGGGCCACCAAACCTTTCTTTCAAGTCCCGATACATCTTAGTAGCACCTGGATGAACTACAAAAGCAATCCTATGTGCCTCTTCCATAACCCTCTGTCTTAAGTCGCCAACATTAGGCACACACAAGCGATCTTGGTACCAAAGGTTTCCAGTCTTATCTAATACATAACCAACCGTAGGCTTTTCTCTAGCAACTCGCTTCAAATCAACCAAAACTGGATCTTCATCTTGCTTCTCCCGAATATCATCCATCAACTCGGATCTCTCTAACAACGGCGCCACAAACTTTCGGTCTTCAATCTGATCAAACCTGCTGATTTCCAGCCCATCTAACCTTTCTGCCACGTCTTCGACGCTTGAAACTGCAAACACTGGTTTCCTGCTTAAAGCATCTGCCACTACGTTGGCTTTTCCTGGATGGTACTGAATATCCAAATCATAGTCCTTCACGAACTCTAACCATCTCCTCTGTCTCATGTTCAGATTCTCTTGGGTGAAGAAATACTTTAAACTCTTGTGGTCGGTGAAGATCCTTGCTTTAACTCCATACAAGTAGTGCCTCCAAGTCTTTAAGGCAAACACTACTGCTGCCAACTCTAAGTCATGTGTCGGGTAGTTCTTCTCATGCACCTTCAACTACCTAGATGCATAAGCAATCACTTTCCCTTCTTGCATCAACACACAACCTAAACCCTGTCCCGAAGCATCCGTGTAGACATCATAGTTATCAAAAATCTCCGGAACTGCCAACACTGGGGCCGTAGTTTGTTAAGGGTCAAATTGTATGATTTATAACGATATATTTTATATAAAATTCCCCTATATTCGTATTATTTTCATAGAAATCGAGCCTTATATTCAAATATTGAGTAAATGATATTTTTAATGGGTTAATTCCAAAACATATCGAATTTTATGCTTAATTGATGATTTATTGTTAATTTGGAATTATATTACATTTTGGTATCATTTGATCATTATTTAGGAGCCTACAAGTGTTCAAGCTTGGAAGTGACAAGTGGCAAAAGGATAAGATCAAGGAGGACAAGTCATGAATCATCTAGAATATCCAAGAGATAAGGTTTGTTACAATGGATAAGGATGGGGTGTTAAGAGATAAGGACAAAGAATCATCGGATTAGCTCAACACAGTCGGAACTGGAGTTCAAAAGCTCAAATCGGCGTTACGAGTTTGAATCATGCGCGTTGAGGCATTCAAAATGCAAATCAAGCGAATCAAGTTGAATCGGCGTTACAATTCGAAATCGGCGTTCCACACCTGTGAATCGGCGTTCTACATGCCTGAATCGAGTTCAAACTCAAATCGGCGTTCAAGATCTCTCGCCATCGATTTCCTATAAATACCAAAGAGATCCCAAACCTCATGATTATTCATTATTCGACATTTTACATCGAAAAACACTCGAGAGCGACGCGCAGCTTTTTAGGAGCTTTCAAGGCGGTCACCCGAGCCTTGTGCTCGGGTGATCCGGGTTAGATTAGGTGCTTTAATTTCTTCTCTTTTTATACTTGTTTTGCTGATTTTTGGTGGCTGAGCATGTTCAAGCTTTTGAACCCTTTTCATCGTGTTTTTCTATTCTTTAATCTAAGTTTGTTTGTATGATCTTTATCTAAAGGTGTATCTTTTCTATGTTTATTTGTCATTGCAATGCATATCGAAAGATCGTTGCTTGTTGATGTTTAATTTGATGAGAGTCGTGTTAAACCGCAGATCACCATAGAAAAGATGTGATTTTTAACCTTGACATAACGAAAGTTGATAGGTTGATTATCTAGGTTATCAGATTGAAAGATCTTACACCTCGTTTTGTATGCGTTAATCTCTATAGATCGAAAGATGATGAGATTGATAGGCGAATTACTACGAAAGTAGGATTCATACCTTTGTGAGGTGAACCACATCTTTAGTTAATCATCATGAGATAATCTTAGAGAGAGATAGAGGATTTGTTGGATAGGATGATTTTGTTTGTTCAACTGCTTATCCACCATGATCATCTTCGCTTATTTATTTCATAGTTAGTAGCTTTATTTCGTTTTTATCGTTTTTATCCTTCCTGGCTTTGGACTAAAAATCCTCTGTCCAGTTTATTTTCCGCTTTAGTTTAGATTTAGTAATAACTAGTAGTAACAATTGGAAAGATTAATGAAATTAGATTCAACATCCCAATTCCCTGTGGATCGACCCCTTACTTATCTCGCTATACTATCAACTACCCGGTGTTTGGCCGGTTAGGAGTTAGTTTTGCATCTAAGTTAGGGTTTATAAATTTTCTTTTGTTTAAATGATGCAAAATCCTCTCAACAGTAGTCAACCTATCCTTCAAGGTATGAAAAGCTACATCACACTCGCTAGTCCTTTCGAACTTCACATTCTTTTGTGTCAGCTTAGTGAGTGGAGTAGCTATCTTCGAAAAATCTTGCACGAACTTCTTATAGTAGCCAGCCAAACCAAGAAAGCTCCTTACTTCTGAAACTGTGGTAGGTTTAGGCCAATTCTTAACTGCCTCAATCTTTGCTGGATCAACTTGAATACCATCCCCAGAAACGACATGACCTAAGAAACTGACTTGTTTCAACCAAAAATCACACTTAGAGAACTTAGCAAACAACTGGTTCTTCTTCAAAGTATTCAACACTATCCTTAAGTGTTCCTCATGTTCTTCCTCATCCTTAGAATATACTAGGATGTCGTCTATGAACACTATCACAAACTCATCCAAGTATGGCATGAAAACTCGCTGCATCAAATCTATGAATGCAGATGGAGCATTAGTGAGTCCAAAAGGCATAACCAAGAACTCATAATGTCCATACCTCGTACTAAAAGCCGTCTTCGGTATATCTGCTGCCTTGATCTTCAACTGATGATAACCGGACCTAAGATCAATCTTAGAGAATACCTTCTTGCCTTGCAACTGATTAAACAAATCATCTATCCTCGGTAAGGGGTACTTGTTCTTGATGGTAAGATTATTCAACGCCTTGTAGTCGATACACATCCTCATGCTACCATCTTTCTTCTTCACGAACAAAACAGGGGCTCCTCAAGGTGAAGTGCTGGGATGAATTATATTCCTCTCAAGCATATCTTTAAGTTGAGCCTTCAAATCCTTTAATTCAACCGGTGCTATTCTATAGGGTGCCTTAGCAACTGGTGCCGGTATCAACTTGATTTCAAACTCTATTTCCCTATCCGGCATGTTTCTCGGTAACTCTTCCGGAAACACTTCGGGGTACTCCCTCACTACAGGAGTTTCTTCTAGCTTAGGCTTCACTTGTTCCACATCCACTGCGTACAACAAGTAGCCTTCACAACCCTTCTGACAAGCTCTAATTGCCTTGACTGCTGAAATTATCGGATGTCGCTTCTTACTCGGCTTGTACACATTCCCTTGATAAGTCTTATCTGATTTCCCGGGTACTTTAAAGGTCACCTTCTTCTCTCGGCAACCTAAGTGAACATAATTCTCGGATAGTCAATCTATTCCAAGGATCACGTCAAAATCTGAAAAGTCTAAAACAGTGAAGTCACTCTTGCATCTATAAGGTCCAACTCGAACTTCCACTTGAGGTATCCTCCTAGTTACCTTAGTTACCTTCCCTAACGGTGTAGTTATCTCCAAGGTGTTTCTCAAAGGTTCCGAAGGTAAACTCAACTTCTTAGCTACCTTGGTCGGCACAAAAGTGTTAGACGCTCCCGTATCAAACAAGGCTCTGACCACTAGGTTATCTAACATTATCGTACCTAAGAGGCATATTCATTCATTTGAATACAGTTACAACATGAGTAATCACGCTATAAAATGTCTTAATAAAATGAATAAACAACAAGGTACCTGAGATAACATCATCCTCTGGTTCTGCATCTCTAGCATCAGCTGTAAAAACTCGAACTGGTCGGCTTGGGCCGCCCTTCCCGTTTCCTCGGCTCGTACTCCCTTTATTCCCCTTATTGGGACATTCCCTAGAAAAGTGTCCCGGTTCTCCGTAAAGGTAGCAACTATTCGTGTTATGTCGGCACTCGCCTGAATGATTTTTGTTGCACTTGGAACACAGAGGTGCACTGTTTGGGGCCTTTGTTGCCATAGGAACTGTGGTCTTCTTGACGTTCTGTTGTGGTGCTCCTCGATAATTGCCTTGACTCGTCCCAAAGTTCCTCTTGTTACCAATAACTACTGTAGCCTTCTTCTTGAAGGTCTGCAACCTCCAAGGCTTTATTCAAGAGCTCTGCCATGTTCCTTGCTGTAAATCCCAACATGCCAGACTGAATCTCATAGGCCAAACCTTCCTTGTAAAGGGCCATCTTTCTTTCTTCCACTTTCATCAGCTCGGGATAGAACCATCCCAACTTATTGAACTTGTTAGTGTACTGAGATACCATCAAGTAGTTGCCTTGCTTGAGTTTCAAAAACTGACTTGCCTTATCCGCTTGCACTGTTGCCGGGAAGTACTCGTTGAAGAACATAACTTTGAAAGCTTCCCAGTCTGTTAGTTTGCCATTGCTACTCTATATGGCATTTATCCATGCTTCGGCTGCACACAAAAGAAAACTAACTGCCAGTTGTGCCATCTCAGTCTCAGGCACATGTACATTCATGTATGCCTTTTCGAAGCTTCTTATCCATTCCTCAGCCTTTGAAGGTTCCGTATTCCTAAAGAAATCCTGAACTCTGTTTCTCCGCAGTCTTGTATACCAATCAACTGGCGGGGCTTGCTCAAAAACTGGTCTAACCGGTGGGACTGGTGGGTAAACCGGAGGGTAACCAAAAGGTACTTGCTGCTGGTACTGCTATTGCTGAAGGTAAACTGGATTCACTTGAGGTTCAGGCCGAAAATGGTAGTATCCTTGATGGTAACTCTGGTGATGCTGTGTAGTTGGCTAAGGTTGTTGGAAACCAAAGGGTGGGTAACCAAAACCTTGCTGATGGTCGAAACGCGGTGAAAGTGGTACAGTAGGTCGGGAGGTATAACCTACAGGAGGTGGGTAGAAAGTCTGCTGTTGTTGGTGAAACACTAATGGTGAGGGGTGGCTCGCTGGCAGAGGGTAAACACTGACTGGTGGAGGATAAACGGTTTGCTGGTGTGGGTGGTAGCTTACCGGTGGCGGTACAAATCCTGATGGAACATCGCTCACCAAAGAAAACTGAACCGAACTCCCCACGTGCCATCGTGGAGGTTGCTCTTGATGAGGTCACGGTGACAAACCCTGTTGAGACCTTGGCGTGGGTGTCGCAGTGTGAGGAGGTGGTGACAGACTTCGCTGCGATGGAGGAATCTGCCTCACAACACCGCCTCCTACGACCGGTGTTGGATTTTCCCGTCGAACTCCAGAAGTCTCTGCACCCGCTCCAGTTCTCGTGAACACCATCCTGATGATCAAAGAAAACCAGAACGTTACTAAAAGATCTAGGGAAACTTATCTTCAAAGAAAGGAAACCTAAGAGACGCTTCTCTCTGATACCAACTGTAACGCCCCGTTCCCGGACACCGAGTCCTTATCCAGAAAAAGAACGTTCGGCACGTACAAAATAAAAATAAATTCACTTTATGTGTAAGCCTCTACTACGTCATATCAAAAATAAGCAAACGGAAGCAAAAGACTCGGGTATAAAATTCCAAACATCCAAGAATAGAAATGAAATCTAAAGATGGAAATGTAACTTATTACATTCAAGGAAAATACGATATCCAAAAGAAAAGTAACGGTACTACACGTCTCGGAAGACCAAAAGTCTAAACCAACAGTACTAAGAACAGTCTAATAAAGGAATAACAAAATAAATAAATGTAACGTCTTCAATAAAGCATCTTCAAACGTCATCATCAAACTCCTCTTCGTAAACATTATCAACTTGTTCGTCTTCTCACCCCCAAACACATAGAAAACATGCATTTGAGGTAAGTACAACGTACTTAATAAGAAAGAGAAGCTATGATAACAATTATAATTTACAAAGAAAAGATAATTAAAAGTTTAGTTGTTTATGTATGACCGCCTCAATCTAGGGTTCACTTCATGTCCATCAACATGAATTGACTAAACGTTTCTACTTAACTTATCTATGTTACAACCGCACTCAAGGGCACTACGCGTATCCACTTTTGAGACACTCTTGGCAACATATTAGTGGATCACACCAATATCCACGGAGTCTAGAATGGGTAGGCTCCGATAGTACGCACACCTCAGTGGAGTCACCCGAACTTGTGGTTTTTTTGACCTACGGGTTCTTCCACCTTCAGAGGTAGCACACACATCGCGATATAGACTGGTGCCTATCCAAGAGAGACATGTTGTTTAATCTTTTAATAGTCAAGTATGTATTTATTAGGATGATTAACTAACCACCTAAGTGTTTTCAATTAATCTCCCTCACCGATACTACTCTCTTCCTAGACCGCTAGACATTACAAGACCTAGCAATTACACAGACATTGACGAATGCTAATTCATCAAAGCACAAGCCTATCATGCTCTTCCGACGGATCCGAACTTCAACTCCCTTTAAGAGTACATTCGGTGTTTTAACTGAACGAATCAGAAGCTCAATTCAGGCTTGTTTAGGTTTATGAAATGTTCACGTATCACAAAATTAAGGGTTTAAAACAATAATAACATGATTATGAAGCTCAAAACCAAGCTGAAACGATAAAACAGTATAAACTAGATAAAACAGGTCAAACGCCCGTTTGACACCCTATGGACGCCCGTTCGCAATCGAACGCCTGTCCACTAACCCCAGACGCCCGTCCGCCAAAAACAGCTACATCCTGAATCAAAAGTCTAACCTTAAACGACCGTCTGGCTTGCGCAAACGCCCGTCCGAGCTACTAGGGTCGCAAACGCCCGTTTGCCGCCTAATGCAAACGCCCGTCCGCCTGGGTTTTTCCCAAAACGCTAAAATCTTCAAACGCGATTTCTGAACCGTTTCTAACCTAATTAACATCGATTTGAACTCAGTAAAATGTAGAAAACATATCTAACCATCTATGATCCTTTGATCAACGAAAAACAATTCTTTCTTGCATCTACGCATCATAAAATATGATCTAAACTTTACGAATCATAATCGAGATCATAGGAAGAGTCTCTTACCTAATTGCCAGCCAAAAACTAGATCAACTGCCTTGCAAAGTCTGCAGCAAATCCCAAAGTCTGATAGCCAAACGTTGCCCTTCTCACAACGGTTTCAAATCTCTCGTCTGATCTGAAAACGGTTAAGCTTTCTCTTAGAATTTGTGGAAATCGTCCAAGCCCTATTTCTTCCTCTCAGAGCCGCAGAGAAGAAGCGGAAAACTGATTTTTCTGAATGTGTAGGTTATGGGATTAATCTGAGTAAATTTTTCCTTAAATACCAATTCTCAATTAATCCCTTTTCCTTAATTACCCTTAATTACCAAAAAATAAAAATTCCCTTTAATTAAATACACATAATTCGAAAATTACCCATATATAATTAATACAATACTTAACTCCAATAAAAGAAAAGAAATAATAATATTTCATTTTCGCAAAATGACACGTCTGCCTTCTCCGAAAATCGGAATATTACATGATGCCCCTGCTATGAGTTCTTCCCTGACCTTGCGGCTGAGATAATATGGTCGAGATGAACATGTTTTGGCATATAACTACCTAGTAGGGATGATCTTGTATATTCTTCTGTTGTATAAGTTCACATACAAGGGGCTTCTTTTCTGTGTTCATTGACAACCCTTTTTGAATTCTCGGTGAAAGATATTACATTTTTCATCTTATCTTGTACAGAAAAACACTTAGCTGTTATCAAATGGTTGTTTTTTTTGTTTTTTTATTTTATGTTTGTTTATTTATTTATTTTTTCACCGAAACGAAAGGATTTCATTAATACAAACAAAGATATTACAACCGGACCAACGCCGGGACATAGCCGAACTAATTCCGGATCAACACCAGCCTAAAGCTGGACCATCACCATAAGAAACAAAAAGAAAAACATGGAAAAACCATGTCAACCAAATTCTGCCTCATTATAGAGGACTTGATTTGGTAAGATAATAGTCACATTTGTTCATAACATAAGCAAACATACTAACTAAAACCTAAAAAATCCGGATAGACCGACTATTACCGACTTAGATCCAACACATAAAACAGACACATGAAATAAAATACGACACACTAAGACACCAAAAGCCACAGAAGAAAATGGCAGGCCGTCCTCTATCACCGCCGCTGAAGACACCGGCGCCGCCACAAACCGAGATCCACAAACCGACCACAAAACATACAAGGAAAACAACATCCCAGGAATCACCAAACTGAAAACCGAGAGTCAATCCATCACTATCACAAATATAATTGTGGAAGATTTTCATTGATTTGTGATTGATTTTAATATACAAGAATAGAGGAATATAAATAGGATGTTACAACTTAGTGAGCAAGTAAAGGAAAAACGAGCTACGCTAATCAAATCGAGTCGCGTCTATGAACTTGCTTTAACACCCCCCGGCAATCCCATGGGTGTGGAGCAGACATGGAGATTGGTCTTCAAGTGTTGGAAACGAGGTTGGCGAAGAGGTTTCGTAAGGATATCCGCAAGCTGATCAGTGGTGCTGATGTAGCCAACACGAAGAATCTTGCGAGCGACGAGTTCACGAACATGATGTACATCGATCTCAATGTGCTTGGTACGAGCATGGAAGACAGGATTGGCGGCAAGGTAGGTGGCCCCAACGTTATCGCACCATAGGATGGGCGAGGCAGTACACGAAACAGGAAGCTCGCGAAGAAGAGCCAGGAGCCATTGAACTTCAGTGGCAGCAGTGGAGACAGCCTTGTATTCAGCTTCAGTACTACTTTTGGCAACTGTGAGTTGTTGCTTGCAAGACCAACTAATGAGATTGGTGCCCAGAAAGACGCAGTAACCCCCAACAGAGCGACGATCATCAGGATCAGAGGCCCAATCAGAATCAGAGTATGCATGAAGCTGAGTGCCCGGATGAGAGGATAAGAGAAGACCATCAGTACAAGTGCCCTTGAGGTAGCGTAGGATACGTTTAACAGCCTGCCAATGTTCAACAGTAGGAGCATGCATGTATTTACTGACTTTGTGGACCGCGAAGGCAAGATCAGGGCGTGTATAAGCCAAATACTGGAGGCCACCAACAATCATACGATAAAGTTGGGGTTTGTCAAAGGGTTGGCCTTGGGAGCGAGATAGCGGTGGAGAAGCGACCATTGAGTGGCACAGGGGCTTAGAGTCACCATGCCGACTTGGCTAATAAATCGATAGTGTACTTAGCTTGTGAGAGATGAAGCCCATCCGGAGTGCGAGTGACTTCAATGCCCAGAAAATAAGAGAGGTCACCCAAATCCTTAACCGGAAAAGTAGCAGATAGAGAGGAAATGAGCCAGTGGAGTGCCTGCGAAGTAGAACCTGTGATAATAATGTCATCCACGTATATAAGCATAAGAATATAAGTGCCGTCATGATGATAAATATAGAGAGACGAGTCCGCAGAGGAAGGACGAAACCCAAGAGTAACCAGTAACTGAGTGAGCCGAGAAAACCATGCCCGCGGAGCTTGCTTAAGCCCATATAGACTGCGATTGAGTCGGCATACGTGATGCGGAAAGCTAGGGTGAACATAGCCTGGGGGCTGCTGCATATACACAACATCATCCAAAAAGCCATGTAAAAATGCATTCTGAATATCAAGCTGTCGAATGGGCCAGTTGAACTGCAAGGCAAGTGTGAGGACGGTTCGAATAGTGACAGGTTTAACCACAGGACTAAACGTTTCATGAAAGTCAACGCCCGAAGTTTGATGAAAGCCTTTGGCAACAAGGCGAGCTTTATATCTCTCGATGTGACCTTGAGAGTTACGCTTGATCGATAAACCCATTTGCATCCAATTATATTAGCGGAAGGGGAGGGAACAAGTGTCCAAGTGTTATTATTTAAAAGGGCGGTGAATTCGTCTCGCATGGCCATACGCCATTCGGGAAGGCGGGAAGCCTCGGTGTAGTTGCTAGGTTCGAGAGGAAAGTTTTCAGTGTTGTGGGCATACGGTGGTGGGGAGGACACGGTCATCGGGAAGCGCGTTTGGGTTTAAGAGAATGGGTACGGGAGCGTGTAGTCATACGGTGGGCCGGTGGGTCGACCTCATTCGGGATGATTGGGGGAGCAGACGGGCTGGGAGAGGGGGAAAGGGCTGGGCTGGTTATAAGCGAGGGAGAATGGATTGGGCTGTCTGTTGGTGGGGAGAGTGAGAAGTGGGTCGGGCTGGGTGGGCTAGGTGTAATGTTGGGCTCGGCCGCTGTATTGAGTGGGGAATTTGTAATGGACGGAAGGAGGACACTATCAGGGGTGTGGGTTTGGGAGTTGGCAATATTTGAAGCATAGGGAAATATATTCTCATCAAAAATAACGTGGCGAGAAATAAATATGCGGCCGGAGGAAAGGTCGAGGCACTTGTAACCACCGTGAGCATCATTGTAACCAAGAAAGACACATGACTTAGACCGAAATGCAGTTTTAGTATTATTATACGGGCGTAAATAAGGCCAACAGACACACCCAAATATTTTAAGAAAACCATAATCAGGACGTCGATGATACACAAGCTCATAAGGGCATTTATATTGGAGTACCTGCGAGGGCATACGATTTATAAGAAAAACAGCAGTAGTGAATGCATCCTCCCAATATTTAAGAGGTAAGTGGGAGCGAGCAAGTAATGCCAATCCAGTTTCGACAATGTGTCGATGCCGGCGTTCGACTGCACCAATTTGCTCATGAGTGTGAGCACAGGCAACCTGATGAGAAATGCCAATACGCGAGAAATAATCCGTTAATTTACTATATTCAGTACCACGATCAGTTTGAATAGCTTTAATTTTTGCATCAAATAAGCGCTCAACAAGCGCTTGAAATTTATAGAAAACCTGTTCAACATCAGATTTCAAAATAATAGGATAGAGCCAAATAAATTTCGTACAATCATCCACAAAACAAACATAGTATCTTGAGCCATAAATTGAAGTCTCGGCACAAGGCCCCCAAACATCCGAATAAATTAAGTCTAAAGGTTTGGACGAAGTAAATGACGTAGAAGGTAAAGATAAACGATGACTTTTTGCAAGCTGACAATCAGGACATATAGAATTAGGGGAATTACGGGGAGGAGGAATATTTAATTGACGAAGAATAATGTTTGTAATGCGCGAAGAGCAGTGACCAAGACGACGATGCCAGGAGGAGACAGGAGCGTAAGTAGCAGAACACGAGGGACCAGTGAAGGGAGCGAGAGGTCGAGTGAAGTGATATAGGCCATCTTTAACATAGCCTCTAAGACGGACCTGGCCCGAGTAATCCTTCACAAGGAAATAAGACGAGTGAAATTCAAAGTAAACATTATTATCACGGGCAAAATGTTGCACAGAAAGTAAATTTTGTTGGAGGGCAGGGGCTAAGAGAACATCACGAAGAACATATGTAGAGGAAGGGGTAGTAAAAGAAATAGTACCAACATGAGAGATAGGCATACCATTTCCATTACTGGCACGAATTTGTTCATTGCCGGTGTACGGAACGGGAGGTGAGTTGAAATTTTGAGGATCGTGCGTCATGTGGTGACTAGCACCGGTGTCAGGAAGCCAGGAGGAGGAATCAAAAGATGTACCTGCAAAGTTAGAAGAAGGAGGACGAGGAGAAGGAACAGGATTGAAATTCGAATCGAACCTGTACCAACATGTATGGACGGTGTGACCAAATCGATTGCATAGTTGACATTGTAAGGAAGGGCCGGACATAGGAGGTGGAGTTGGTGATTGGTGAGTTGGTTGCTGATGATGATATTGCGGCCTAGGTCCCTGTGATCGACCTCGGCCTCGCCCCCGGTTATTATTGGAATGATTGTTGCGGCCACGGTAGTTATTATTATTATAGTTGGAGGGAGGACGAGTTGTGTAATTGCTGGAAGCATTAGATGGCGGTGCAGGCAGCGAAGGTGGTGCGGGAGGAGCAGCGGCATGATGTGCGATGCGGGCTTCCATGGTGAGAAGCAGTGAAAAGAGCTCTTCGACTGTAAGATCAGAACGATTGGAAGCCATGGCAACCAGGGCATCGTAGTCGGGTCCCAAACCGGCGAGCACATAATTGATAACATCATCAGAAGTTAGAGGTTGACCGGCGAGAGCAAGATCGTCGGTGAGCCGCTTGACTTTCATAAAATATTCTGTGGCGGTAGAGTTGTCTTTCCGAGTTGTGGCTAGCTGTGATCGGAGATGGACCACTTTGGCACGTGATTGAGAAGCGAAGCAGCGTTCTATGGCAGTCCATATGGCGGCGGAAGTGCGGGCATGATAGACGTGGAGGAGAACATCTTCAGAGAGTGAGGAGGTGATGGCACTCAAAATTAAATTGTCTTGTTTAACCCATGTTGCATAATCAGGGTTGGGTTTGCCGGCAATGTTCTGAGGTGGAGCCGGGATCGATCCGTCAACGAAACCAAAACGCGTCCTGTCTCTTTTAAATAAGGCACCATTTGTGCCCGGCCATATGGGAGTAATTTGTCCGTGTGAGTTTGATGATATTGACCGAGTTGGATGAATTGAAGGAGGGATAAGGAGAGGTAGCGCCGGCGAGAGAGGTGGAGGTGGAGGAGGTGGTGGACATGGCAGACATGGTTGTTGCTGGTGTTGTTTTTTTTTTTTTTTTTTTTGGCTTGATGATTGAACAAGAAGGAGGGAAAGGGATGCAAGCAGAACGTTTGTTCTTTTTTTTTTTTTGTTTTGGGCTGTGAGTTCGACCAAGAGAAGGAGAAGAATTAAAGCAAGATTTTTTTTTTTTTTTTTTTTTTTATTTGATAACTGAGGGATGAAGATCAGTGGGATCGAGAAGAAGAAGAAGGGAGGAGGATCGGGATGGAAGGGTGGCTTCAGCCTATGGCTCTGATACCATATCACAAATATAATTGTGGAAGATTTTCATTGATTTGTGATTGATTTTAATATACAAGAATAGAGGAATATAAATAGGATGTTACAACTTAGTGAGCAAGTAAAGGAAAAACGAGCTACGCTAATCAAATCGAGTCGCGTCTATGAACTTGCTTTAACAATCACTCCTGAAGTTAACCCAGAACCACGATGAGAGGGCGATAAGACCGACTTCCGGCAGCGGCGACCCGGAGAACTGAACTAAAGATAAAAACATACAAATCTTTCCCCATTAACATGCAACAAAACCCACAAACCGAAAACCACCTCTCTTGTCATCAACCGCCGAAACAACGAAAGGACCACCTCGGCGGCGGCGAATTATCAAACCAAAGAAGGACTACGACCAAAAGGAGCTGAGAGCCTTCTAATACCCACGATGCTGGACCGAACAGAACCGCCGGCCAAAAAGACCACCATAGTCACCAAAGAAGCAAGAGAAATGGATTCAGATCTGAAATTATTTATGTGGAAAAGTGAAAAGACAAAGGTAGATCTACAAAAAAAACAAACAAAAGTGACCATAAAAGAAAGGAAAAAGACAGCCGGCACCGGCGCCTTTCGGCGACCGGTGCCGGAGAAGATGAATTCTTGGAGGCGGAGGTGAGGGAAATGATAGAGAGTGGGCAGATCTGAATTTTTTTTTTATGTTTATTGACTTAAAGATGTTATTGCAGTTTTCTCAGGAAAGCACAATGAATTTGAGAATATATTCTCAAAGTAAATGTCTTTCTGGTGCATATTGCCCAGTGGACAATTCTTACCATGCACACCACACTGAAACTGAATCGACACTTATCGACTCACTAATTGACTTTTAAATAGCCGATTCAGTGTGTTGCAAATACTATTTATAAAAACGAAGTGGTTTTGTCGTTTAAAAACTAAAAATCAAAAATACCATTTATGCCTTCCGTGACTTCTTTAATTTCCTTCAGTCTCTCCACTGGATCAATTTACTGAACCCAACTCTCTTTGTATCTATTAGTTTATTTGGTTGAAGACCACCAAGTAGGATTTGGTGCATCACCGATACGTAACATAAAATAAAACTGATTCGGGAACATACACCTGATAGCCTACGGATCGCACTGAACAAAAGCTGCTACTAACATTAATTCCAATAAAACATCCCATAAACATCCAAAATGGATACACGAAATGGAAAATAACTGTTCCTGTCAGTTTTGGTGACTTGACCTCTAAACTGATAAATGATCTGGTGGAACTAATCTAAGAAACTGAAGACTGAGAATGATGGTCAGTTTTTAGTTAAGTATATTCAGTTCTGTGAAAGTCTGTTTGATGAAGTGCAACTAAGTTTCTTCTGATGTCGGCAGTCAGTTTCTGGACTACTGAGTTATGCTGAGTATAGCTGAGTTCTATATTTGGGCAGTTGATTACAAGTCTGGGAAGTCAGTTTTGAGCTGATTTTCGTCTGGTGGATAACAGCTGGAGCTGGGGTCCACATCTGCGGTATTTATGAGAATTCGGACAAAGATCTTTGGCGGTTAGGGTTTGGGATTTATGTCTATAAATATCGAAGTTGTAATCAATGCAAAGTGTGTCTTTCAAAGTGTTATTCACACACTTATGAAAACCTTGTAAATCTATGCATAATAAATATCTCTTTTTCTGTCCGTGGAGTAGTCGGCACAACGCTGGAAACCACATAAAATCACTGTGTTCTTCTTGTTTCTGTGTTTTATCAATTCCGCCATTCTTTACGTTTGCATTGCTTCTGTATTTGTTTATTTTTTAAACTACAAGATTTCTGTCTGTGTTTATAACAAACTGGTATCAGAGCGTCAGGTTCAAGATTCAGGAGTTGCAGGTGAACAGAGTTGATCTTCACCAAGACCGGTACCGGTGCTAGGATTTTGTGATCAAAGGTTTGTTTTTTAATTAGAAGGATGTCGGCAATGAACATGAAGATTGATAAATTTACAGGGAGGAACAGTTTCAGTCTGTGGCAAATCAAGATGCGGGCCTTGTTAAAGCAACAAGGATTGTGGACTCCATTATCTGGTAGAGGGGATGCCAGTTTTGCAGATTATGCCAGTCTGGAGGAGAAAGCACATTCAACCATCATGTTGTGCTTGTCTGATGATGTTATCACAGAAGTTGCTGGGGAAGACACTACTGCCAAGTTATGGTTGAAGCTTGAAAGCCTGTATATGACTAAGTCATTGACCAACAAGTTGCTGGTGAAGCAGAGGTTGTTCAGCCTGAGGATGCATGAGGGGGCTCGGTTGAGAGATCACCTTGATCAGCTGAACACAATATTACTTGATCTCAGGAATATTGAGGATGAAGATGCTGCTTTGATTTTGCTGGTTTCATTACCAGCCTCCTATGAGAACTTTGTGCAGTCCTTCATAGTTGGGAAGGATACAGTTGCTTTAGATGATGTATGTCAGCTTTACATGCCAGGAGTCGAGACATAAAGGCACCGGAAGCAGATAGATCAGTAGTAGGACTAATATTCAAAGAAGAAGATGGAAAATAGCTTGGTCAGTCTAGGAAGAAAAGTTCCAAGAAGACAAAGTCCAAAGGCCCTAAGTTCACAGAAGTTTGCAATTATTGTAAGGAGCATGGACATTGAAAGTCCAATTGTCCAAAGAGGAAGAAACAGCAGGAGAACAGTTCTGGCACAGCTGATGTGGCAGCTGAGCATGATTCAGATGAGGACATGGTCCTAGTGGTAGGAGAGTCAGCACATCAAACTGATGTGTGGATTCTGGACTCTGGGCCATCCTTTTCATATTTTCCCTCACAGAGATTGGTTCTCAAGTTATCAGCAGATAGATGGTGGTCATATATCTATGGCAAACAGCAAGGTCTGCAAGGTAGTTGGGATTGGCTCAGTTCAGTTGAGGACAGAGGATGGAAGATTCTGTAAAATGAGTGAAGTTAGACATGTTCCGCAAATGACCAAAAACTTGGTATCTCTCAGTTCTTTGGACAGCAGGGGATTCAGTTTTAATAGGGAAAGTGGTGTGTTGAGTGCTATGTTGCACCGACACTCCAATATGGGTAACGTGCGCCGTATCCGACACGCGCCCGACATGACACGCGTCCGACACGCGCCGACACTGTGTCGGACACGTGTCGGTTGATTTAAAATAATGTTAAATTAAATTTTAAAACCGACACGCCAGGGACACGTCCCCGACACGCCAGGGACACGTCAAGGACACGGAGCGACACGGAGGGACACGTCCCCGACACGGGGGGACACGTTCCCGACACGGCTATTTGTATTTTTTTTATATTTCTTTTGTATTTTTTTGTATTTTATATATATATATACACTACGTGTCCCCGGCGTGTCGTGTCCTATATTTTTGAAAGTTGCCGTGTCGCGTGTGTCCGTGTCGTGTAGTCGCGCGCGCCGTGTCCGTGTCGGTGTCGGTGCAACATAGGTTGAGTGTCTATAAAAACTCGCCGAGGTTCTCAAGGAATCAAGAAAGGGACTCGTATATATTACAAGGTCGGTTGTTCTTTGGTTCTCTTCTTTGTGGCATCACCGAGATTCATCGATCCACACTTACAAATCTGTGGCACATGAGACTGGGTCACATGAGTGAAAAGGGGATGCAGGTTCTTTCTCAGAAAGATCTTCTTGGGGGATGTAAGGTCAAGAATCTGGATTTTTATGAGCATTGTGTGTTTGGGAAGCTTTATAGGAGCAAGTTCTCGAAAGGGGTACACAACATAAAGTCATCACTTGATTACATTCATTCTGATTGTTGGGGGCCATCAAAGGTGGAGTCATTGGGCGGTCACAGATATTTTGTGTCCTTTATTGATGACTATTCAAGGATGACTTGGTGGTGCTGATGAAACACAAAAGTGAGGCATTCAAGAGCTTCATGCAATGGAAGGCTCTAGTTGAGAATCGATTGGGAAGAAGATCAAGAGACTTCGTCTGAGATAATGGTGCGAATTCTACTGGATGAGTTTGATACATTGTGCAAAATCGAGGTATTGCCGGACATCATACTGATCAGAATACACCTCAAAGAAATGGTGTAGCTGAGAGAATGAATCAAACTCTTCTGGAGAGAGCAAGATGTATGCTCTCTCATGCTGGTTTATCAAGGAGATTTTGGGCAGAGGTCAGTAACCACGACTTGCTACTTAATCAACAGAGTCCTCACACAGGATCGATGCAAAACACCGGTTGAGATGTGGTCGAGCAAGCACAGTAGATTATTCGATTCTAAGGGTATTTGGAAGCCACGATTTACTATCATGTCAGTGAATGGAAACTGGAACCAAGGGCCAAGAAAGAAGTGTTTGTGGGGTATGGTGATGGAGTAAAGTGGTACAAAATTTGGTCACAGCGAAAGAAACAGAGTTATTCTCAAAGACAGTCTGATTTTCAATGAAAATTCTATACTCGATTCATCGATGGAGAGGATAATCAAATCAAACCATCTGGCCGAGAAAACGGCGACGGTAGGTGGAGCTTCAGGTGGAGTCAGTTGGAATGCAACAATCAAGCGATCCATGTCGGTTTTCATCGATCCGTTCTTTGAACCAGAGCTAAATCCAAGCCAGTCAGCTGAGCAAATGTCAGTTGAACGTCAAACTGAGAACGTGGTTCAGCAGAGTATAGCTGTCAGCAGAGCTAGAAGATCCAATGTTGAGATACCTCCTAAAAAGTATGGGTTTGATGATATGGTTGGTCACGCACTTCAAGTTGCGTAAAAGTGGGCGGTTTTGAACCTTCTACTTACTGAGAAGCGAAGACATATTACGAAGCATCTCAATGGCTTCTTTGCCAGAGAGATGAAATAGAGTCATTCTTGAAGAATCAGACTTGGGATCTAGTTAAACATCCAGCTGATAGGAGAGTCGTTACTTGCAAATGGATTTTCAAGAAGAAGGAAATGATAACTGAGGCAGAAGGAGTTAAGTATAAGGCACATTTGGTTGCAAGAGGGTTTAATCAGAAAGAAGCGGTGGACTTTGATGAGATATTCTCACCAGTAGTCAGACATATACTTCAATCAGAGTGTTACTAGCAATGGTGGCACAACAGGACTTAGAACTTGGCGCGTTAGACGTGAAGACAGCTTTTCTACATGGTGAGGTAGACAAAGAGATATACATGACTCACCCGTAGGTTTCCAAGTTCCTGGTAAGGAAGATCTTGTGTGTAAGTTGAAGAAGTCCTTGTATAGACTGAAGCAAGCTCGTAGACAGTAGTATAAAAGGTTTGACAGTTATATGATCCAGTTGGGTTACAACAGAAGTCCTTATGATTGTTGTGTTTACAACGATCGGTTGGAAGATGGATCATACATCTATCTTGGTATGTGGATGACATCTTGATAAGCGACAAAAAGAAGAAGTCGATGTTCAAGATTCAAAGACCTTCTCCGATCTTGAGTTTGAAATGAAGGATTTGGGTGCATCTAAGAAAATTTTGGGGATGGAGATCTGGAGAGATAGAAGTCAGAAGAAACTGTTTTTATCTCAGCAAGGCTATATACAAAAGATTTTGTCAAAGTTTGGCATGTCACCGCTAAGCCAATAGATACTCTATGGCATCAAATGTTCATTTGATGCTTTTGCTTCACAATCGGCCAGAGAGAAGGAGTATATGTCAAGAGTTCCCTATGCTAATGCGGTTAGCGATCGATGTATGCCATGGTGTGCCTAGGCCTGATCCGCTCAGAGCGATCGGTGTTGTCGATAGATTTATGGCTTAACCTGGAAAGGAACACCGAAAGCTATAAAAGAATGTTCGGTACCTTAGAGTGCAAAATGATGTTGGTCTCATTTATGGAGGAGATACTCAGAAACCGATCACAGGATACTCAGGTACCTTATAGGGAAGCAGTGACATGTTCTGAAGCATCTCAATGGCTTGCTGCCATGGGAGATGAAATGGAGTCATTACTGAAGAATCAAACTTGGGATCTAGTTAAACATCCAGCTGATAGGAGAGTCGTTAGTTGCAAATGGACTTTCAAGAAGAAGGAAGGGATAACTGAGACAAAAGGAGTTAAGTATAAGGCACGTTTGGTTGCAAGAGGGTTCAGTCAGAAAGAAGGGGTGAACTTTGATGAGATATTCTCACCAGTAGTCACTACATCGCGGTGGTCACTGCATCGCGGTGGTCAATGCATCAGGGTAGTCAATGCATCACGGTGGTCAATGAAAAAACAAACTTTCACCGTCCAGGAAAAAAAACACTTTCAACGTCCAAGAAAAAATAACGAAAAAAAAAACAAAACACAACAACAACAACGTCAGTTTCAAAAGTAAAAATAAAAAATGTAAATAAACATTCAGCGTATCCCGCCTGTTCCCCTTATTTTATTTATTTATTTATTTATTTTTCATTAAGGTTATTTTGATCTATCTATTAAATTTGTGTCCTTTTAACTAAATATTTATTTTGAATGTCTTTTTTACCTAATTAAATCCAATGTGTCTTTTTGAATAATTGTCCTTACAAATTATTATATAAATTATCGTTTTTGTATTATTTCCCTTCTTGCCAACGATCAGCGGCCGTCCGTTTATTTCCCCTACTACTCATATTATAGCCCAACCAGGAAAATAACAAGGAAAAAAAACCGAAATCATATGTTTTCTAAATAGTAAACTAAAATTAAATAACGGTTTTTTTTTTCTTATGGTGCGAACGCCGGAGATGGTGGGACCGCCATTAGCTGGTGCCGTAGAGACGACGGCGACGGCGGAGACGCTGGTGACTCTCGGCGTGAGGGGTGCGATGAGCTGGTGGGGCCAAGTAAATGATTCGCCTGTTTGGCAAGACCGTATTTTCCACGTTCTCGCCGCGCTTTATGGAATCGTCGGCGCCGTTGCTCTTGTAATCGTCTAAGTTATTTTTGCATTGGATTTAATGTTTCATTCTTGACATTACTGTGTAGGGTGATTCTGGAGGATTTTCGATATGTATAATTTTTCATGTATCTTTTTTTTTTTTCGGTTGATATTGGGAAATTATTAAGGCGTCGATGTGAAATGGTTTTGCTATTAATTGTTTTGGGGATCCTGAGTAGATATGTAGAAGTTGCTGTCATGTTGATTGGTCTATACAATTTAATCTGTTTCTATTGTTCAGTTTTACCAAATTTGTTTGATTTCAATTAATTCTTCCTTAAGATTAGAATGCATCATTATTATCTTTTCTTGAATTTGACCCTATCTTATGTGTTCCTCTTTTTCAATCTTTTGCCTACTTTAGGTCATTCCATCCATTTGTTTTTTTTTTTTTTTTTTTTTTTTTTTTTTGAAAACAATCCATTTATCCTTCTAAGCCGTGGAGTATTAATTTCCTTTAAGGGTTTATTTAGTATTTTGGATACCAGAAGTCATGCTACTTGTTTTAGCTAGCATTTTCTCATATTCTTTTATCATTTATATTTTGAGATTAGATAATTCTTCTTTATCTTCTTGATTGACTGATTTCGGAAGCTTTCTTGCCCTTTTTAGGTACAACTTATTCGAATACAGTTTAGAGTTCCTGAGTACGGTTGGACAACTCAAAAAGTCTTCCACTTCCTCAATTTCTTGGTGAATGGGGGTCTGTATACTTCAATTTTACCCTTGATATTTTTAACGGTATTCCCATTATAACAGGAGATCATTTTAGATCATTTCTGTGGTGTGAATATTGTAGCTTGGTGGAGGAATATTCTAAAGTATATTATGGTTGTTGATGGATTTTGGTTATCCAATTTCCAGTTAGGTGCTTGGTCTTTGCATTTACTGGGAAGTTCAATATTTGAATCCTGAGGTTTGAAATACTTGTATACTCTTATTTGTATAGATCACTTTAGTGTGATGCCTTCTTAACTTATGTCCTGTTCATTTCCTTAATTTAGATTGTTCAACACATCTTGCTTGATTTGCCCAGTCTCGCTTTCTTCACAACTTATGCTCTTCTGGTACTGTTCTGGGCAGAGATCTATTATCAGGTTGTTATCGCATTTCACTGTTCTGGTTATAGTTTATGTTGTTTCATATATATATGTTGGCAAGATCCCCTTTCTTGCTCTGTGTTTGAACTGGCTTGATGATAAGTTTCCCGTGCAATTATGTGCTAGGCACGTGCTGTGTCCACTGATGGACTGAGGCCAACCTTCTTCATAATAAATGCTGTTGTCTATGTTGTTCAGGTAAAAAAATTTGCCAGTCACATTTTTAGTGTTTCAAGGTGGACTATAAATCTGATTTTCCATCATCCTTGTTTTCAATGTTCATTCACCATGGTTTCTCTTGTTGATTTATCTTTGGTATTACGATGGTTTTTGTATGCGAATTGATATCAAAGCTTGCAATCAAGAAAATCTGAAACAATTAATATGACTTGTTTGTTTAACACAATTTATCACTTGTTCTGGAAATTTTGAGTAGTTAGATTCAGATGCGTTTGTTAATTGCTTTTAGGATAACCACCTAATCAAATACACATATATAAATGTCTTTAATAAATTTGAAATTATGAGTGCACCACTCAATCAAAAATGTGAATGTCTCTTTCGTGTTTTACACGTCCTAAATTTAGTGAAACATTATCTTATATCTGTCTTTTACATAAAAAAAAAGTGATATTCACTCCTTTATGTTTATAATTTTTTTAACATCAACCATTTTTTTACATTTAGGTTAAGGCATTATTATTATGAATTGCTCAAATATTTAACATATTAAGTCTTCAGACTTCAGTTCTTGGGTTTCTTTTCTGGTACCTTGATTTGATTATGCAAGTGTAAAGTGTATACGATAAATGCCAAGACCTTTGAAACTAAAGAAAATATCATTAGCATGTAAGTTGAAGGACTCATGCACACATGTTTTATCATGAATTGGGATTTCTATTGGCCAGTATTACATGCACGGATGAAAATGAGAACCATATGCTGATCATATTCGTTTGTGCACTTCTATATTGTTTGGAGTTAATTTGTAGAAACATAGTGGGTTAATGGGATATGTTTTAGTTGGTATTTCATTATTGCAATTGTGTACATGATTTGCATGGGCTTCTTTTGACGTCAACTTTGCTTAAATCATGTAGGTTATTTTATGGTTGGTCATATGGTGGAAGCCTATACAAGTCTTGATCATCCTCTCAAAGATGTTCTTTGCAGGTTTTTGGCACTATACAATAAATTTCATATTGCAATAACTGATATTTCTTCTTTCAAAATGTTAATATTCTTTAGTTGGCAGGTGTATCATTATTTGCTGCTCTGGGTTTTCTTGTGTATGGTGGAAGGTACAAATTCTTGTTTTGTGTGGCTGATGTCTGTCAGATCTCACAGATGTTTGTCCGTTATGAATTCTGTATCTTCTTAGTAGGTTTACGGCTAAACTATTGTTAAATAATCAACATCTTCCTTTTATTTGGTTAATTGGATGTTCATGTATCATTTCGTCAGACTTTTGTTAAGTGTTTTTCCTTTTGCCATATTGGCCCTTCTCGACTTCTTCATATATTGAATCTGTTAGCATTTATTGGAGATCCAAATGCAATTTCAAGTTTTAAAGTCTTGAGGTGGCATGGTTTTTGGATTGCTTAAAAGGTCCTGTATACATAGATCTTCTTGAAAAGAGAAATGGTGTGAAGACATCTTGATCTTGTGGAGATAAATTCATGCATTACTATGTGCTATCCAGTCCTCTACAATAATTTTTAGCTTTACCCCATAAAAGTTGAATAGGGGCACATTCTCTTTTCAACCCTCTTTTAGGGCATACGCTTAGGGAACTGCCTTCTAAATGTATGAATAGAAAGTTATTGAGGAACCACAAGCATTCACATGTCTTTTCAACTGTATATAAAGAAAGTTTGTGAGGGATCACTGGCATCTGCATAGCATCCAATAGCTGGAATTGGAGATTATTGGTATTTTACAGCATGAGTGGGAAATGAGTATATAATTAATGGCAATATATGTGTCTCATTTCAAGATGTTTTTGAGTTTTAATCCCTTGTGGCAGGCGTACTGTTTTTCTTGCTGTAATACAGTTCATATTTTCTTTTACGCAGGCTATTCTTGATGTTGCAGCGGTTTCCTGTAGAATCAAAAGGAAGGCGTAAAAAGCTGCAGGAGGTAATAACTGCACAGTCAAGACAGTTTGATTTCTCATTAGTCCCATTTAACTCTAACCTTTTATTGGCTGCTTCAGGTTGGCTATGTCACCACCGTATGTTTTTCTTGCTTCCTTATCAGATGTATAATGGTGAGTCCTCTAGGATTTTTTTAATTTTTTTTTGAGCATTTGCTGGGCTACAATATGTACCTAGTGATATCCTTCAAGAATATTTTTTTTCATGTATATGCTACTTTTGATTGACAAGGGATTTGAGCTGGCTTCTGTGATTAACTTTGGTTAAATCTAGTTGCTTTTCACTACACACACATGGTGTGTGCGAGTGCAATACATATATGTATCTATAAGTATGTATGTATGTATACATCAAGTTATCAATTTGTGTATTAAACATGTATAACCTTGTGTAGGTGTGCTTGAATGCATTCAATCAGTCGGCCGATCTTGATGTTTTGAATCATCCTGTTCTAAACCTCATTTATTACCTAGTAAGTCTTTTTTTTCTTCTTCACAATCATTGGTTTATTACTTCTTTTTTGTGTTAAATTTCAACATCCTCTCAAGTGAAACCGGGTTCGGTTGAGGTACACTTAGTCACTGACCTGGATAGGTTGAAGAATGACCCTACAAGACTTGTATACCTCTTACTTATATGGCTCTTCAGATATTTGTGATAGCCATGCATGATACCCTTATCACTAGGATGACCGGATCCTTCTGGAGTTATGCTACTTAAAGCAAACAACATCCATCAGAAACCATGCTATGTTGTCCCTGTATCCTGAATATAAAAGCAATTTTATCACGTAGGAGATATGTACTTGGCCAAAGTCATGGAGTACCTTGTCTGTACTAATCTTTAGGGCTAGTGTACTTTTTTTTCTATCAATGTTCAACTATTGATGTATGGACCATGTATTGAATTTATTTTGGGAGGTAAAGAAAGAAAGGGGGGATGGGGGGATGCATTTTGAGGAGTTGGGTAGTCTGTTACACCTTTGAAGTGACCTTTATTCATTACAATTTTTTTCTCTTTTACTTCAACAGTTGGTGGAAATATTGCCATCTGCACTTGTTCTTTTTATCTTGAGGAAGCTGCCTCCAAAACGCGGTATCACTCAGTATCATCCTATTCGCTAGATGATAAAGCGATGTTTGGGTGCCTGGGGCGAGGAGTTTCCAACGTTTCAAAAGCTCAAAGCCTGGTTGGTGGGTTGTGGAAGTTGAGTGCCAGGTTTAAATCATAGAAAAGCAGAAATTACTAAACTACAAGCATATATTAAGCAAAAAGTGGTGTAATATTGAAGTCAAGCAAAGCACCTGCTGCTGCTGCTGCTGCTGCTGCTTCATTGATCTGTGTTTGTTACTACTAAGCAGGTTTTAGTTAGTGAATGCAAATATGGTCGTCGTCGTCTAACTGTTGTATCTACTGTCATCTTGTATTCTCATTTTAGTTTCTCAACTTCACCTTGATTTCATTACTTAACACCTTGATTGATGATATCCCCCTTAATTACGATTTGCAATTTACCTTTTTTTTTTTTTTCCTTCTTTGCGGGGTGTTGTTTTGGCATTTTGTTACCGTTTTTGACATTGATAAACCATCGAAGGGGAATGAGATTTTTATTTTATTCGGGGAAGAGATGAGGTTTCTTTTTCTTATTGGAACTGTGGATGACGATACGAACAACGGTTGATGTCTCTTAATGAAACATACAATTCAACTCTGATATCAAGGGTTTAAAGTACATTCATTATAAGTTGTATTTATTATACCTTCACCAGTTGACATGATTGTATCATATTCAATTGTTTTATACAAATTTTAGTATTAATCGTTTATGCTGTAAAATCTCTCTTTTATATTAAATTATTATATGATTTATCAAAAGAAAAAACAATTGAATAATCTTGTGTTTAAATAAAGAAACTTGTACATGTGGTATTGAAGTTGTATATAACAACAACAATAAAGAGCTATAAGCTAAACCCTAAATAGATACACTTCTAATCCAAAACATCAGAGACACAAAAACACCAGGAACTTTTTTACTTAGATGTCTCTGTCTAACACTCCCTACAATTTTACTAAAAAAGGGCTGATATTAAATACCCAAAAAATAACCTCTACCAAAAAAATTGACCTAATCAATCAATAGTAATAATCCCCAATGATATCTATCACTTGAGCATATTGTGTATTTGACAAAAAAGCCATGCAAATAGGAGCCTTTACTTTAGCTAACTGAAGTAAAGCAGCAGGCACTCCCCACAAAGAATCACCACATATTAGCCCAGATGCTACCGCTGGTGCGTATGCTTCAGCTTTTCTCTTGTCCTTCGTCTTCCAAACGAACAAAATCAAGCTCCCTACGCACATGTCTATGGCGAAATACCCACCTAGATAGAACGGTATTGCCATGCACATCGGGCTAGGGATAAACCGGTATATTCCATACTTAGTCTCAAACTTTTTCAACGCCATGGATATGATATCAAGAATGATAGAACCACAGAAGCATAATATAGCCAATTGTAAGCAATGCCTAGGTAATGCAGACAACCCTTCGACTCCGATTACGGCTATCGCACGGTACATCTGACCGTACGGTGCAGGGTAGGATCCTGTAGGGTCACCTACATTATAGGCCTTGTAAAAGAACCAAAATACGGTCGGCGTTATCACACATCCCATAGCAGTACCTATGACTTGGCTTATAAACATCGACCTCGGGGACGAAAGCGTCATATACCCTGTCTTGAAATCCTGCATTAGATCAGAGGCGGTGGATACAATGTTCATTGTGAGACCACAAGCCGCGAGGCCTGCAATAACACCACCGTTTTGATCACCGATCCATGCACTGAATATAAGAATGGCAATCTTCCCGTAGTTTGAGGCGAGCGATAAATCCGTAAGCCCACATCCATACGCGTTACAGAATGCTAGAACCGGGGCAATGATATAGGCTACAAGAATATGATACCATTTCAATCTCTGATTGAAAATTATAGGTACAACAATGATTGATAACACGACAAGGACTATGTAACCGCCTGCAGCAAACCAATTGGGGATTTGATCTTTCAAGAAATACTCTGTTCTCCTTTTATAAATCGTAGCTATGATCAGAATCTTCATCAGAGAAGTGGGTATAGTTGTGAGGGATCTCAGAAGATGACGATGCATTTGCGGCGTTGTTGTTGTTCGATATTTGCTTCATAAAACTAATAACCGTCACTATAGCCATGTAGACAACATGGAAAAATCCATCTCCAAATATTGTTGCAATGGCAAGAAAAACCTACATTAATGTTTTTGTTTGTTTGTTATATATTCAGACAATGAACACAAACAAGCAAGCAGGTTGTTGTTGTTGCATGTAGAGTGGAGACTTACCCTGTAGCCTTGCATACCGTGAAAGTCGTAGTCTTGTAGCTCTGCATCGTACCATATACCTTTCTTCTGTTCAATTAAGCGGCCACACGATTCCCCACGAAATGATAGCTCCCACGAGCAATGAAATATTAACCATGTAAGGGCAGATCATTCCGACACCAACATATGTGGACGAGAAATCAAAGTAAAATCTGAAAAGCAAACAAACACGGTTTTTCACAACACATCATTGTATAAATGTAACATTTTTGTCTAGCTATAAGAGAAATCATACCTCTGTTGAAAAGCCTTAAGACCAAATGTAGGAAATAGTTGAAACCGCAATTTTCATGGCTAGCAAAGAACCATTGAAAGCGGCCCAGCGAAAGCTACCACGAAGGCCTTAAAAGCGCCGCTACTTGTTTCCTATACCCACAAAAACAGGTGTCAGAAAATAATCAATTAGAGCCTTAGAGGGGCGGGGGGGTAGTGATGGGCTAACGTTGCTTGTTTGCACCCCTAGGTGTATGGAAGCTGTTGATTAAATATGCAGTAGCAGTTCCAGTTGGATATGGTAGCTTGTACTTCAAAATCATTATCTAAACAAAGAATTCGATCAAAAACAACAGATTTGAATCAGATGTTAATTAAAAGAGCTAAGTTTTTATGATGAAAGCAAGTAAGAAATTTAAACCTTTCTTAAAGGGACAATCGAGAATAGGCCGACGAAACTGACAGCAAAGAGGTAAGGATACATCCAAGCAAGGCTAAGTTGTTTAACATTTATAGGGTGTTTCCCCGTCTGTTTGGGACGCGATTATCGGTGACATACCTAACAAATAGCTTGCTGTCCCACCTGATAACATAACATACATGATACATTAACTTAACAACAACATGAATTCCACACAAGTACATCAATGGCTGGCTGGGCTAAAAGCTTAGAATACTAAAAGGAATTGAAGACACATACTGCTAAAGGCGACCCCTGAAGAAGCAACGACGCATGTCTGAATAACGGTATTTTCCTGACGTGTAAATGGATGCTTCAACAAGCCACAGCTATGGAGTATCTTGCTATACAAACTCATATAAAAATATCCTAACAAAGCCGCAGCCACATTTAAATAAGGTACAACACCGGTGGTAAGGTTGAGTTTGCAGTTTATAACATTAAACACAAAACTCAACACACCGCCCGTGAATATTGCCCGGAAAGTTATTTGTTGCGACCATATATGGTGGCACCGGATAATCCTTAAAAACCTCCTCTAACGACCATTCGTCGACGTCTTCTTCTTCATCCTCCAAAATTTCTTCTTCATCAATTCTTTTTGCTACTAAGTTATCTGCTGACTCCGATCGTCTCGACGACATTTTCAAGGAATTAATGGATTTTAACTAATTAAGAATGTATCATGTATGTATGTGTATATATATATATATAATTCTGTGTTTTCCGATCCTTATGGTTTTGATTTTGGTCGGGAAGGAAGGGAAAACACAGGAGAGATGGATGTTAGAATGAAGATTATTAATGAAGAAAGTGGATAAATTGATGAATTATAAGATTAAATTAATTAATTATTGTTGGAGTGGAGTTTTGATTAAGTGAAGAGGAAGAAGAAAGAAAGAAGAAGGAATCGTTTGGTGAATCAATGGTTTCGGCTAAAAATAAGGTTTGGACGTTGAATTCAATGCAGTGTCCAAGTGTTGGCCTCTCGAGTCATATATAGTACTGTACTATATAG
This sequence comes from Gentiana macrophylla, assembly GCA_026214975.1. Classification (NCBI taxonomy): domain Eukaryota; kingdom Viridiplantae; phylum Streptophyta; class Magnoliopsida; order Gentianales; family Gentianaceae; genus Gentiana; species Gentiana macrophylla. The sequence continues at coordinate 17,722 of JAOBSW010000134.1, read as the reverse complement.
TATATATTTTGGTGAATGCATGCATGAAGATACAATTGTTCAAAATATAAACAATTTTAGAGTTCTTACACATTTTAATAAAGCGAAAAATGTCATCAATTTTGAACACAAACGTGTAAAATATCCTTCGAATATTATTAACGTAATAAATGTAAAGTAGTGAAAATTTGTTGAATTGATAATAAGTTAAGGGTAAAAAAAAATTATTTGTTGGTTTCATTAGGTCAAATACAGCTGGCAGCAGAGATAGAGTTTTGAGTCATTTAGAAATGAGTGTGTGTGCAACCTTTCGTATCCTAAAAATAAAAACAATGTATAATGTAAAGTCTTTTTCACACCTAAAGACTCTCCCAAAATAATCCATATATTTGATTAGTATGATTATGTTGCTGTGTGTTTTAGATTTAGGTACTCGTATTGAAGAATTGGATAACTAAAAAAAAACCCATCTCTTTTAGGACAACTGTCGAACGAAAAGCCATACAGATTTATGACGAGATCATGCCCGTGAACTATGTATTCGCGTCCGCAAGCTATGTGACTTATGAATATGTTTTTTGGTCTGTTCAGTGTTCATATGGCCTGTTTAACTATGATTTATGGAAATTATTTAGCAAACTTGTTTTCATGTACTTTATTTATTATACGTTTAGTGGAGATATGTTTGGGAGTTAGGAGATTTTTATATGGTCAGGAAGGCTAGAATATGAAATTGAAAATGAACCTTGGTCGTGGATGGGGATACATATATTTGAATTCGAGTTAGTTTGATACATTTTTCAAGTTTTATGAAGAAAGATAGCCCCGGAGAGGGATTCAATAGTGCGTTTGGACATAAATTATTTTTGATTCGATTCGTTTTAGGCTATGATGATTCGATCCTTGCCTCTTATTTTCTTCAAACTAAACAGTAACCTTATTTTTACCCTATCACAACACGCTTTTACACCTTTTATTATAGTGCCACGTCATGATCAATGAGCATACATTAATGATACATACACAAAAATGATTACACAACTTCAGATTTTTCATCAGTAAAAAAAATATTTATAAAAAAAAAAAGCAGCACTTTTACACAGCTTTTGTGTGCACATTTCCTGACTTTTACATTAGTCGTGAAACAACTACGAGTTCAAAGTAACGGGTAATTCTACGTGAGGCTTCCACTCTTAGAAACAGGCCGTCGGATAGCTATGGCGTCACGCGACAAACAAACAAAACAGTTTTGTTTTTTCCTACACGTGGCAGTGATCCGACGGTCCGTTTTAATAGGGAGCCCCTGCATCAGAATTCTTCCGAAGTAACTACTAGATCCTCGTTGAATCAATGGTCATGAAAAAAATTCGGGTTCTCCGTTGCACACAAATGCATCTACAAAACCGGCAGAAAAAGATAGACACACAGTATGATGCCTATTTTGCACTTAGATTTACAGGAAATTTCTGTGAAAATCCTTCTTCTATCTTTTCTCTCGTAGTCTCGTGTGCAAAGTATCAAACAAGTTATATGCAGAAGACGAGGAGAAAGAAGAAGATGACAAACCTCTTCAAGCTCACTTCTTGTGAATTTTCTTGGAATTCCAGAAATTCGGAAAATATCTAGCCGCAGCATATTGGCAACCGAAGAAATTGACAATATTTTTGCAGTCCTTTTCACCGCCATCTTCATTATCTGGAGCACTTAAATTACTTAGGTATGTCCTTCCTTTATAAATAAAGCAAAGCTGCTGCCATAAGAGGATGCTTAAACCAATCTCCACTGAAACACTGGCGATAAATAGGTACACTAAAACAAGACCTCTTGGTGTGTAAAAGACAGCAGACCTAAGAAAAGAGAGAGCCGTTTCTTTTAAAATCTTGAATGCCAGCTGATTGGTGATGGAAGTAGAACCATCAAACCGTATGTCAGTTTGGTATTTCAGAGGCGGTAACATTTGTATTGCTGCAAATGCAGTTATCAGCGACACGTAAAATGTGCTCGTTACAGCTGATATGAGGAAAACGATAAAGCATCGATGATTTGCTGCACCGACACAATTTCCAATCTGCAGGGGAAAAAGGTATAGACTTAGGGTAATAATAATATGCAACTAATTACATGTAAACGTCATTAACAAGGAAGCCACAAGATGATGGAAGGACATTAATCGCCTCAATTAATCAAAAAAGTTGGTTACAGTACTTTCAAACTTTGCCTTAAAATCTACAGGTATTTTTGCCCTTTTTGGCATTTCCTTGTTGCGTGTATAAATCAGATCACCATCCATGGCTACAAACAAAGTTTAGTGATGGATTTTGTGATCTAACATTTTATGTTTCCTCAACAGCGAAAATATGTCTATGCATTCATGTTTATTCTTTTACTGCATCAGACATATCAAAAACGAGGAAAAGGAGAATGACATGGCTTGAGAAAATGAAGTTTTATTGATGAAAGTACATTTTACAAACAAATAACCCCAAATGTAAACTGCCCTATGAAGATTTTGTGGTTTTACTAAAAGCATGACACAATACTTACAAATGGGCAGTGATGATCCATATCCAGCACACACATTCCACACGGCGGCAATGGTGTGTTCTTGGAGATTTTGGTTTTGAGCAGTACTGACAGAAGGTGTAGTTGTCAAGCCCACCTTTTCCTACAGCAGGGTAGCTACCCCACACTATCCTTGGTGGAGCACCAGGTGACTGGAAAGCCGCTAGGCAAAAAGTAGTGAAGGTAGATAAGGACAATAATACAGCTACAATTGAGTGGATAACACCGCAAAACAAGTTGACGGAAAATACACCAGGATAGACCGCCCAGTTGCCACCACCTGCACTATATCAGGAAAACCATTTTGGGATATCATTTCAATAATAAAGTAGACAGAGAATAAATGAAATGCAATGATACATATCCCTTGAAATTTTAATTTTCTGGTTAGGCCCAGGAATAACAAACCAATTAGATGCATACGACTTCCTGTGTCTTTAGGTAAAAGAAGCGCATATGAAGTCCAGACTGAATTTCATTCATGCACTGAAAATTATCCAACATCAAAAGTTACACATCGCCTAAGAGTGATATTACATGTTTTTTAGCAAATAAAAAAATCAAGAAAGTATAAACTTAGGATTCAGCAAGAAAAACAAGAACACGGGCTATATCTACTATATAAGACCTGATTAAACAATTATAAAGTTGGCAAAAATCGGTTGCCAACGGACTATATATGTTGCTGTAGCTCACCTATTATGAAGAGCATGAAAAGTAGCAGGATACCAACAAAAGACCTATCTCGTAATCGTCTCCACTTATAATACGTGTTGTCGCATTTTAATGCATCTCTGTTAGTTATGGCACCGCACCAGCCGCATTTGAAAGCGCGGGCGCATGCGGGAAACAAATAGCGGATTCCACATCCCCAACAAGTTGTCTCATGTTCCTCCTCCACTGTTAAGACATGATGTTCCCCCTGCATAGTACATAGTAGCAAGATGAGTACACAAGAAAACCAAAGTTATGCCTCCACACCCCACGAACCATATCTCTATCCAGTTTTTCAATGATACCGGGAAAAGAAGGGGACTAAGAAACTCAAGGGGATCACCACAAATTATGAATTTAAGACATTCTACTTGCGTGAAAGTTGGTAGCATCTTCACAGCTAACATGAATAAAACAATTGCAGACATGATTATCTATAAAATAAATGTCATTCCTTGTTTTCTTCAGTACATGGACATGATTAAAGGACATAAGTAGCACCGTTTCTTTAAAGGCTAAACACAACAGTTTTTGCTTTCTGGATACAAGAAAGAAGATAAATAAATAAATAAAAAGTGGTTATTTTTGCATTGTTGATTGTCTTTTGGAAATATGAGTATCATTGGTAAAGATAACCTATACCAGCATTGGCATCCATCTGAATTCTGAAAGCATATTTAATATTTATTGCTCTTACCTTTCTACAAGTTAAGTATTCCGAGTCTTTTATTGCATTCAGTCATGAAATGTGGAGCAAAATAAATACATATGTTAATGGAATCTATATAAGGTTAAAGGGCAAGGAAAAAGGAAACATGAAGATTACAAATAATTCAATGACAGCAAGTTTGGAAAGGGAACTAATAGGTTTAAACCAAAAGCTAAAACAAAGAAACTAAACCTTAGATTTGATTTCCACTAGCCTATCTATCTCGTCACTGCAACAACTCAATGTTTGTATCAGGCACTAACCCTAGCTCCATCCATACTTCCAGCCACCAGCTTTACAACGTTTGTATCAGGATAGAAACTTAAAAAAATAAAATTAGAAGGAAGTCTTTTAAAGTTAACGGAAGTATTTAATATCCGACCCCTAACAAATATAAAACATTTCCTCGCCTAAAGAGGGAAACCCACAGAAAATGTATAAACTATCATCCAAATCCCCAAATTTAAAATTCATATCATCTCTCAAGCAGCTGAAGCTTGCATACCTACTTTTGATAAGAACAAGAAAAACAAGAAAGTGGAGCTTAAACCATTAACAATCATTTGGCAACTACTAAATGAAAGGAGATTTATTTTGCACTGAAACAATAAGAGCATCTAAACACCAATATTCAAGCTTTATCCCAACTAGGGATTCTTTGTTCCCATAGTGCTCTATCTCAACCTATATTGTTTCACACGCCCAAAAAAAAAAAAAAAAATCAATATAGAAATAAAGAAAAAAAAAATCCTCCATAAACAACCCTCGCATTGGTTTTATTACCTAAATGGAGTTTAATTTCCTCAAATACATTAAAAGGCGGAAACTTTAAATTGAGGTAAATGTCGTTTCAGATAGAATTGGACTGATCAACCTGTATTAAAATACCCGCCCCAAAACAATGATCAAAGAAGTAGAAAAGAAACTCGATTATCGTCTTGATTCATCTAATAAACAAAATAGAGGAAAGAAAGGGAAAAATAAGTTACAAGTTGAAAGATAATAGGAAGAATCACCAGAGATTCGACGTCCGGGGTGGAGGAGCTGCTGGAGGTGGAGACCGGGAAATCCATTTTTACAGTATGGGAAGGGCACACCGGCTTTAGCCCTTCTTCGCTTTTTTTTTTACCGTTCTTTGCTTTGTTCTCGTTATTATTATGTCCAATAAAACAGTCAATACCGTGTCGGATGGATTAATGTTAATATGTTAATGTTGATGGTATTATACTAGCTTGATAAAAACTTTACTAAATTGAGTTTTAAAAAAAACTTTATTAAATATTTCAACACGATAACTTTACTAAATAATATTTCTCTTCCATGTTTTTCAATATTGATTTCGTTATGGATATCTTTGAATGATATTTCATTTTATTTCGGATGAAAAGTAGATGATTAACTTAGGAAAAGTGGCGTCATGGCATATCAAATCTAATAATTTTTACAATAGATTTCACATTATCATTAAACAATTATTCATTTTTATTTTCTTGAAAAAATCATCAACCAATTATAAACAACTAAGACCATTTGCATCGAATAATTGAGCTTGAACTTAAAACACTTGCGGTAATTAATGTTTTTATTTTGCAGCGGGGTTTTATTCAAATCTTTAAATTACATAAAGATCACATATGAACTTTTTTATACTGGATTTAGCATATATCTAACGGTGAGATTACATCTGTAAGAGAGACTATTTTATATGTTTATATACGTGTCAGTTATCTGACGATGCGTTATAATAGGAGTTTTTACAACAAAATTACTGATGGTGAGCAAAATTTTAGGTATTAGCAAGTTTCAAATCATTTGCTCATCCAATCCATTAATTTTTATTTTTTTCCTTTTTAAAGAAAGCCTAGATTAACCTTTCCACAAAAGAAGAAAAGGAAAAAATGGAAAAAAAACAACCTATATCATTAGTCTGAAACGAAAAAACTCCAAACTTTAGAAATGCAACTCTTGAGAGAGAATTACTTGTAAAACGAGGAATCAGTTGCCGATAGCCTGTGATGTCGGCGTGTTCCATGTGCAGCCTGAATCCCAATTATTGCTTTGTCTGAACCAGTTGACATATACCACCACCATTTCACATTTGGGAAGAGAAAAAAAAACCCATTAATAAACAAAACAAAATCCAGCACTATCCCATTTCTTACCTCTCTCGAGATCCCAGTTTCAGCAATTGCTATCTGCTTGTGAGAAGTAAAAGTCGAGATTGCAACAATGGCGCCATTCATCAACCTCGACGATTCCCCTATGTTCCGAAAACAGGTGATGTTTCACATGGGTCGAACCTTATTTTTTATCCTCGGATTTCGAATCCCCGCTTCCACCCACCTTAGTATGAAAAGAAATCTTTAATCTTTTTTTGGGTTTTCGTGCGGCAGATGCGATCCCTGGAACAGACAACTGATGAGCTAAGAGATCGATGCCAAAAGCTCTACAAAGGCTGTAATAAATACATGTCAGTAACTAAATTGGAAAATGGGATGTATTATAGTTTTCTAAATATTAGTTTTCAGCTGTGCGTATTTACCTGGAAAATCAGTATGTTCTGGGTTGAAGTCACCGCGTTTTCTTTAATTTATTGTATGATGTTTTGGTGTTTGTAGGGAAGTGCTTGCTGAAGCTGGCAATGGGGATATACTTTTTGCAGATTCTTTAGAAGCATTTGGTGGCGGCCAGGATGACCCTGTTAGCGTATCAATAGGAGGTGATTGTTTTCCACTTAACTGTTATTCTTTTTCCTGGTTGAACTAGCTCCTTTCAAATCCCTTTAAGAGCAACACAACATGTTTCAGATGGGATTCCGTGTAGAGCCTGACAGAAGACTTGTGTTTTGTGCTTCTTTCATTCTCTGGAGGCTATTTTGAAAGTAATGCTATATTGTGTAATGGATAAGTATACCTCTTTGATCCTTTTTGGATAGAAGGAGAAGCCTTTTCCATAGAAATCAAATGCTTATTAACAGGAATATTAGAGCAGTCTGAAAAAAAAAGGAATAAAAGACCAGGACTTTGCAGGTCAAACATTTTAACACATGTTAAGTAGAAAAAGAGTCTCACTCAAATCTGGCGGATGGCTACGTCACGTTGCATACAGATCTTGAAGACTATGTAACCTGAAGACCCTTTCGTTTTCTTCTCTTCTTTTTAGATTACTTACTTCACGCTTGCCGATATGATAATCTGGTTAAATGTCAAATGAAATTAAACTTTTTTTTATGTCGTGTGGGTTCATGGGAAGGAAGTAGCCTGCATCAATTGTATCCTTTCTTCCATTGCTCTTTTTCTCTTTTTCTCTTTTTTGGTTAACGAATAGAATTGCTGCTTGTATCATTCATGTCATGCATGCATTTCTATAGTTTCCATTAATCAACACTGAAATAAAGTTGCATGTGACAAGATTCATTGTTCAATTATCATATTAACCAGTTACCAGTTCAGACACGATGGCTTCAAAGATGTATTAAGACCGTACTTTGTTGCATTTGACATTCTTAATTAAGCACTGGATTTTGATTAAAATGGTTTGAGTGCAGCAGAAGTAGAAAAATAATTGTTCCTCATTCTTGAGAGCATGTTCTTTGACTTTCAACATCTTCTCATACCATGTAAACTTTGTGAGGTTTTAATTGATCATCGTATCTGACAGCATAGTTGTTTTGATTTCACAAAAACTCTTTGTTATGTAGTCAAATGATTCAAAGTTCAGCTTTCAAGTTTTTTTGGGATTGATATGTTGGAATCAATCTAGTGTCAACTAGTTTGTTTCTTCATTTATAATCTACCACTGTACAGATCTATTTTCTGCAAGTGTATAACATCTTGATTGGCATTTTGAATGTGTATTCGTTTTTGGTAACTTGTATAGGACCAATCATGTCAAAGTTTGTTTCTGCCTTCCGTGAGCTTTCTACATTATAAGGAGCTTCTTAGATCCCAAGTAAGTGATTATTAGCATGCTAATATGTTCACTTTCAAAGAAAGGTTAAGTAAATTTAAATCCATGTTGCACAGTAGCAACTTGGGGTTACAATTATATTGTTTGACCCCTTGTCGGGGTAACAGCTGGAGCAGAAAGCAATCCAGGGAGGATTTTGGTAACTTAAAATAAAGTGCTTGAGGCTCTTGAAATTTAAATCGTCTTCATTTTTAAGCTTTCACCAAACAAGTCACAATTTCTTCTGTTTCAGTTAATATTCATTAAAATTAACTATGTTACTTTGCTTAAATGATTGCTTAGAATGACAAAAAAAGTTGTTACAGGTAGAGCATGTGCTGCTTGATCGTCTTAGTCAATTTTTATCTGTTGATCTACAAGATGTGAAGGTACTTTCTCTTGCCATACTTAGGCCAACCATTTAATTTTGGTGAATTTGTAATCCTTCAATCATATAATAAAGATAACTCCAACTGAGTGTGTGCGTGTACAAAAGAATATGATCAATACTACATTTGATGGATAGCAAAGAATTAGTTCTAATTCTTTGACCCCGTATGCTGTCTGATAGGTCTCTTTCTTATGCCAGTGGATAATCTTTTATTCGTTTCTTTTTGCCATTATTTTTTGTCAATTGGCAAATTTGTATATATTGTGGAAACTGTACAATCAAGCCCAGGGGTACAATGAATGAGAAAATATACAAAGTTCCCCTTAGCTACCGAAAAAATACGGAAAATTGCTGGTTCATTTCTTTTTAAATACCATATACAGTTGCTGTCAATCCAATTTGGTTAGATGCTTCCAAAATCCAGTCTTGTGGTGGTTCTTGTTTGCTCATTCCAGATCTCAATAGAAGTGTCTCACACATTGTTTTATTTAGAACTCGACTCCAAATTATCCTCAAATAAGAACGGCTGTTTATGGCTTTCCATCAAGATTTTACAGAGGAACTTTTCACTTTCATTCAACATTCCACATTCCAGAAGTCTGCTTTTTGTATTCAATCTCTTCCACCAAGACAACCATAGTATAAGAGAAACCCTAGGAACATCTTTGTTCAAAGTTCAAACAAGCTTAGCACATTTTTTTCATGAGTAAAATTTTATTGATCATCAAAAGAGTTACAATAAGTTCCAGAGTACTAGCTTACCCCTGATTACTTCCTCAACATGTTTTATCATGGCACTTTGGTTGAGACAACCTTTGAGCCGGATGGGTCCAGATTGTAGTGTCTTCAATGTGTAATCTACTGACCTTTTAATGAGTACAGCTTGCTACAAAGCGTAAAATTTCGACATTCCTAGTTTCCTACCTCATATTAAATCAGTTGTCCAATCTGTAATGTATGCTGTGCAATATGCACATTATTTATTGAGTATATTGTACAAAATGCACAGATTGATTGTTTTTTGCCTTTTCTAGTGGAGTCTTTAAGAAGAATAATTATATATTTTCTTTTATGATGATGGAGGAAATAATTATTCTTAAATAATTTGAAGAAGATGGCTGAAAGTGGGAAAATTAAATAAAAAATGATTCAGTTGAAGCACTGAAAAAGTGCTGCCTAAATTTTCACCTATATAAAAGTGGACAATTCTTATTTAGCGAAACCACACAATCTCGATCAGAATATCCTTTAACTCTCCTGTACTCGTGGTTATATATTGCCTAACCAACTTGCTTAGATTTTGTAAATATCTCCAAATTTCAGTCGTTAATTTGCTACTAGCTAATGTAGACGATTTATCCATGAATCTTCACGGTATTAACAGGGAAGGATATTTTTTGTCTTGTAACCACAAATTAACTCGATCAACCAAAAATCATTTTGTTACCCTCTGGGTTCTCTTAGAAACTTCCTTTTTTCACCCTTAAATTCACATTTGGATTGGTAGCAGAATCAGTTTCTTTAACCATGTATGCCTAACATTATTTAAGGTCCAATGATCAATTCCCTTTTCCACCATTATGGCTATTCTCTAGTTCTTTTTTAATGACAACTATAATATTTTCAACTCAAACTCATGGTGCTCATGATTTGACTTTTGCTTCACAGGAATCGCAAGCGTCGGTTTGATAAAGCTATGTGCGGTTATGATCAGGTATTCTAAGTGAACAGAACATTGTTGAACATAATGTTGTTTAAATTGCTTTAGATGAATATTGACATCAAATTCAATGGAAATGCCTTAATAACTGGACAATGCACTAGGATATGGTGTTTGCTTATTGTAATCTTATTTGTAGAATCTCTACTGACCGTTTATCTGTTGTCTCAGAGGGTGATGGGACTTAATGCATACCGATCCTTAATTTATGAGAGACCAGGGCTGATAAGCTCTGTAATTTATTTTCTGTAAGGTTCTGGTTTGATGTGATGTCCAATAGATAAACAATTGATAAATACATATGACAGTTTAGGTTTTCTTAGGCTAAATAAGTTGCTTGTACAAATTATATATCATACTACTGGGTTTGGAATTTCGGATGAAAATGTAATACATGTCATGATAACTAGGGGAGGGGATTCTTTGTAAGAGAATCTTTGTTACCAATGAAACATTATACTGTTTCATTGATTACTGTACTGGGATGGGTTTTCACTTTCAATTATTTCATTCAAGGCATTTTGAGATGACACTAGCACCCAGTAGATTGCTATCCTATTGGCGGAGGTGGATAAACCCAACAACTCACCGACTTTTTTCTTTTTTCCCCTTATGTTTTATCTTCTGCATATGTTGGTTAATATGACTAATTCGTTCAAGATGTTATGAATTCTTGTATATTAAGATTTCTAGAGAAGTTTGGATCTGACGTGGGTTTGCATGACGGCCAGGCACGTGAAAAATATGCTTCTTTGAGGAAGAGTACCAGGGATGAGGTTGTCGTTGAGTTGGAAGAGGTAACTTTATTCCTGAGTATTAGGGAGTGCTTTTGATTTGGAGGGCTTCATTTCCATATTATCTTGAATATTCATTTTTGTGAGGCAAAAGTTGTCGTCTTGTGACCAAAGGTCATGGGCTCACACCGCATAAAGAGCTTCTTATCGAAGGTGTAAATGCGTATAGTAGGCCTAGATGGCGTGGCCTTTGCCCGGACCCGCATAGGAGGTGCTTCTATACACCGGGCTTCCTTTATGTTTCTTTTTCTGAATGGATCCACCCGTCTATTTTCTTTTTCCTAAAAAGACAGTTTTATTAGCAATATTACACCCCTGTTTATACTTGTAACTGACTCCCCCTTTTTCCTTCTGCAAATGTGGCCAATTTTGTAGCTTTCAGAATTAGTTTTGATCGTTTGATATTAGGACAACTTGTCTTCTGTCCTGGGTTAAATTGGCAGCCTACCGTATAGATGCATCCTGCTTATGCAGGGTCTATGGAAGGAATGAACAATTTAGGCCCGATACAGGCATTCTTACCTTATATTTGTATAGGAGGCTATTTTCATGGCTCAGACTTGTGAGCCGTGACCTCCAGTTTTATGTACCAGACTGATTGGGTTTGTAATTTGCTAATGAAAGACGTCTTAAACATCTGAGTATAAGGACTTCGTTCATGGCAATTTCGTTCTGAAGCTGAGATGATATTCCTCAAGGCTAGAAAAAATACTTTCTATTGCAGTATGTCTATTCTACAAGAGGTTATATGGTATTTGAAGCTTTGGTGATTGTTTTTGGTTAGAAGATCGTAAGATTTCATTTCATGAGGATAACATATTCCGTTCCAGAATATGTTTCCATATTTATTTTGATAAGTTAGTCAGATCATATTTTGTTGATTATTTTCGAAATATGTCCAGTAGTACTTTTAGGATGTGAAAAGTGCATAAGTTATATGCATAATCTTGTAAAACAATTACGATTCTCTCAACTTTTGTAGAAAAGAAAATCTGATACATCTTGTAAAGTGTATCTAAAGTCCAGGGATGGGGATGGAGGGAGTGATTATATATGAGAGGATCACAAAGCATTTTCAAACTCTCGATGATCTATACAGATGATCTAAAGTAACCATCAGTGGTTTCTGAAAATTCGGTGGTCTATACTGTAATTCATTTCAATTTTCAATTTTATTTGCAGTCTTTTGCTAATGAAAACTTGTGTCGATACTATAAATTTCAAGACGATCACCATCAAGTTGGCTTCTGCATTAAGTGCTGAAGAAAGAGAAACACTCTAACTGTCTTTTATATTACTAAAAGGTGAAAAAAGAAAAGAAAAGAAGAGAGACACAAGCTCAAACTTATCTAAAGCATTTAGTGTTTGTATTGCTCCATGGCTGAACCTCTGTTGCAGTATATATAGCTTTACTTCCATGACTAAAAAATATGAAACAGTAGCCAATTTATTATTCATTTTGACACTTCCTACACCAAGCGCTTGCCTTATCACCTTTCATTGAACAGGATCTCGATAACTCAAAGTCTGCATTTGAAAGAAGTCGCTTCAATGTGGTATGTTTACTAGGCCACTTGTATGCTTTCAAGTTCTTTCCTCTAGTTTTATCCGTGAGGTTATAACTAAATTCCATCTTTCTATTAAAGGGATTCAGGTGAACGCTCTCATGAATATTGAGGCAAAAAGAAATATGAGTTCTTGGAATCTTTTAGTGCCATTATGGATGCACACCTTAGGTACTTTAAATTGGTAAGCCTCCCATGGTATGGAAGTCATGCACTTTTTTGTTTGTTGTTCTTGATGTGTTGCTTCTACGTCTCTTTTTCTGTCTTTCCAGGGTTTTAGACTTGCTAAGCCAAATGGAGCCGTTCATTCACCAGGTTCCGTTGCAGTATTTTCTATTTTCTGAACTTGTCACGTATTTCACTATTTTGTTGTCGGATTGAAATATCTTTTATTTTTCCTTTTCGTTCTTGTTTAAAAACTGATGCCTAATTTGTCTCCTCTTTCAGTTGTCAGTCATGTAATGAAATGCTTAAGTTATATTAACTGTCAATTGTCTTTGCACTTTTATTTCTTATAATTTCACTTGTGAATATTTGCCGTCTTTCCCATCTTTTTTGCTTACTTTTTTTTTCTGCACTACCTTGCACATTGGCTCAGAGATTTTCTTAAGTTGTTTTTAGTTTTATCTCCTTCAGTACCTCATCTAGGAACTGATTTGTTGTGGAATTTCGTTTCAGTCGTAGTGTCAATAATATTAATTTGCAAGATAAGCCGCACAGCAGGCTACAAATCTTCGCAGAATATTTTTCTTTTTCCCCACCCTAGTCTAACAGTATTGTCAAGCTTTCTTTGGATTGCTTTTTTGTGTAATTTTGTTTTGTCTTACAGATATTGGCATATGCCCAGCAATCAAAGGAACAGTCCCATATCGAACAAGATAGATTTGCAAAAGAATACAAGAGTTCAGGACACAGTCTGAGCTGGACCATATGCGTGCATCTAGCAATTTGAAAACATCAACTAGCTCCATTAGCAACAATGGGGCTGGCGAGAATCCTTACAAAAATATAGAGGCAATCATGCAAACTGCCACAAAAGGTGAGGTGAGAGCTTATTGATCATCTCTTTGCAATATGTATTTTTTTTCTTTCTGTATTCTATTTTAATTTTTCTTAACTGAGTTACTTCCATTAATATCCCGTCTGTTGGATCGTTAAAAGTTAAAACAGCTTGCAGATGATTGGCATGAAATGGAAGTGTTTATAAACAATGTTATTTTGAATTTTACAGGTACAGACAATCAAGCAGGGATATCTTTTGAAAAAATCTTCAAGTTTGAGAGCAAATTGGAAGAGGAGATTCTTTGTACTTGATAACCTTGGGACCTTATATTATTACAAAGATCAAGTGAACAAGCCTGGGGTACTCTTTTTATTTTATTTTAGTTTATTACTGTTATTTTTTTCCTGAATCTCACAACTATTTTTATAACAATGACCATGCTCTTCATTTGGATTAGTGTCAGATCTTGAGAGGGTGGGGTGAGGGTGAGGGTGTACAAGATAGTTTTTCTTTTCAGGGCTGGCGTTTGCTTTAGTCACAATATTGAGTAATTCGGGCCAAGGGTGACCTTAAACTTTCAATTTCCTTTGTTTTCTAATTTTTTGAGCATTTGTAAATTTTAAAAGTTACAGGGCAAAACAAATTACTTGCTTTGATGAACTCATCCACAAGCCTCCACCTGTATGGGCCAATTATTATGTTTTTTGGGCCAAGGCCTAGCTAGTCCCTTTTCCTTTTCTAATATGGAATTCATAAAACTTCAACACAAGATTTCTTACACCGTTTGATTATGCTTGAGTAAGACAAATGTATTTTAAATGTAAATCATTCCAAAAGATACAACTGTTAGTTGAACTTGAAAAAATTGTTCATGAACACATACTTCATTGTGAAATATCACACCAGAAGTTTGTTCAGGCAATATCCCGTATGCTGCGCTTAAATTTGATGAGTCCCATGGCCTTGTCCTTTTGCTTAGAGAATCTGTAAGACCCTGTTGAGAAGTCTGGAATTAAAGGTACCAGTGGTAGCTTGGGAAGATGTGATTTACTGGCTGTGTTCTACCAGACCTGCAGTAGTTTTTAGCTGGAGGTGTTACGCTACATGGTCTGGCAGGAGAGAAAGAAGATTTTTTTCCAGAATATGGCTTCTCCTTGTTCTGTTGTTGAGTCTGATGTCTTTAAAACCATCAGTCTTTGTGTTTCCTAGTGGAGTAGAGCAGTGAAAGCGAGGCTGGGTTGGAAAATTGCTGTTGAGCTGTCTAGATCTTTGAATTTGTTATAGTAGATAGATATTTTGTAAATGGTGTTTTGTGTATTCTGGATATACTGTAATGCTTTGATCCTTAGTAAAAAAATCACTGATTTACTGTCCTGTTTTTATTTTTAAGTAAAAAAATCTGCATATTGTTTATTGTACATTACAAACAAAATATAGTGTAATGAAGGCAGTCATGCTTGAAGTGGTTTCAGTGATTTTCCTTGTTCTTTTCTCAGGGTTCTCAATCACAACATCCTTCGAGTACTGCTGAATACACAGTAGAAGCGTATTTGGTAGATTCGAGGCTATCGCCACGCGAGATCGAAAATCTTTAGTGAGGAAGTTTAGGTTGTCGTACTATTGATCTTCGTTGCATCCACTATCAAGATGGATGCTGAAGATTTGGACTTCTGACTTTGTTTTAGGTTGATTTCCCCATCAAAAACATTCACATTTCAGGTACAATAGTTTAAAGGATTTAATCTGGTTGTGGAATTTGATTCCAATGTTCCTTTAATTCCTTCTTTCTATTATTGTTTTCTGGATTTTTGGTCTCTGGGCTTCTAGCTGTTATTTCACAAGTAGTTCTCTTTCTGATGTTTGGCCTATAGAAAATTGGCATAAGTCGTCTTGATTTTTAAGGGTATAGTGTTAGACAACGGAAACACGTCCCTTTTTCATTCCTTTACATTCAATACTCACGCTGGCGATGATTGTTAATGTATTTGTTGGTTGCTGGTCAGGCCGAAAATGAAGCTGAAAGGACCGACTGGATGACAAAAAAAATCACAGGGTTTATTGCTTCGTTATTGAACTCTCACTTGCAGCAGGTTGGCTCTATATTTGAACTTTCCATTACACTTTTCATTGTCTGTTAAAGGCATATTTGAAATTCCTCTTGTGAGTTACATAAGATGCTGTGTATATTGCAGTTAGATCCTGGGGAAGATGACATGGCGGCGATGAAATGTTAGGTGAATCATCTGCATTACAACGATTTGGTAGCCATGAGAATGTGCCAAATCATTGAGAAATTCATCAGAACCCATTCTGTTTCAAAGATTCTCTGAGGAGTACCTGGAAGCGATCGTTGTGCAGAATGCAGTGCTCCTGATCCTGAATGGGCTTCTCTCAATCTTGGCATTTTAATATGCATTGAGTGCTCTGGGATTCACAAAAATCTTGGCGTTCACATTTCAAAGGTGCATTTATTTATGTTTTCCCTTAATAGGTGTACTTGAAACATAAATTAAAGATATCCTTAAAAGATAACGATGAAATATTGTCTCTTTGACTAACAGGTGAGGTCCATAAACTTGGATGTCAAAGTTTGGGATCCTACTGTATTGGATCTGTTCGAGCGTTAGGCAATGCATTTTGCAACTCCATCTGGGAGAAGGTGCTTTTGATACAGGATGAGAGGTAAGGCCCTTCAGTGCGCTCATGATGATGTCACTGTTCTTTGAAGTAATAGCGTTCGCTTGTGGATTAAACTTTTCAAGTTTGCATTTTGTTTGTATATATTCCTGACTGGCATGTTGTGCAATTGTATGTTTCTTTGTGTGAAGTAGGAATCAGTATTTGAAAAGTTATTAGTGACTAACCATATTTGATTTTCACAGTCATGAAGAAATGGAGTGCTTCCGTCTATTAAAAACCAAGCCCCGATGATACGACTCATCAGAAAGAGAAATATATTCAGGCAAAGGTGTGTTTGTCTGCTTATATTTACACTTGTGCTTCTCTTGTTTGTGTTAATATCATTACCCCCCCTCCCTTTTTTTTTTGAGAGAGAGAGTGCGGGTTTTCTTCACGAGGCGTGTATTATTCTTATAGGTGATGTTCTCCTCTTTAAAATAACTCCATGTATGCAAATCGAAGAACTCGATTTTCCCATTAAACTGTATCATTTATCAACAAGCTTGTTCAGTATGTGATGCCTTTCTGCTTGTTGTACAGTATGTCGAGAAAGTTTTCCGTGGTAAAAAGCTACCTCGGATATCACTCATACCAATGCAAAGCTGTATATGGGAAGCAGTTCAGAAGAACAATATCACGAGAAGTGTATAGATTGATCGTGAGAGTCAGATATAACAACTATAATAAACACCACATCGGCGTCAGCAGGTTCCGAGCTACTTCATGATGAACAGGGTTTGCAGAAAGGATTTGCAGAGTCTGAAAATACATGTCGGGATCGGCAGTGTGTCTAAAATGTTATGACAAACCGGAATCGTGTCTCCAGGGTGTTCCTTGTTGCATTTGGTATGTCACACAGGCAACTTAGTGGTCCTGGCTGTTGCTGCAATTTGGTGCTGATATAAACAAAGCGACTTCCATGGTAGAACTCCTCTCAACATTGCATCACCAGAGGGGACAACCAGTTGGCCAAATACTACTTCGAGTACGTACATCAATGTGATAAATTAGTTTTGTAGGAATTTGAACCTCGAATATTATAATTTTGAAAAGCTGGAGGCTGGACACGAGATTCAGATATCCATATCCATAACTCTCGGATATGTGAAATGAAGAGCCATATCAACATAGTAATTAACATGTCTGTGATTGGTGCAGAGGTGCCGTGGTTCAATAAAGGATGCAAGAGGCCTGAGCACGTTAGAAAGAGCAATGGAAATAGGGGCAATATCTGATGAGGAGCTTTTTGTATTGCTAGCTGAAGATGATTGAATTGGTATGGAAAATTGATGGGATTTTTGTCTTGTTTGTACTAGTATTTTGTATAACTTGTCAAGATTCTTGAAAAAGTTTTGGTAGCCCATTTTTAATGTTTCTACAAAGTTTGTGTGTCAATTCTGCTGCAATGTTGTAATAATGAAGACTTTGCCTTTGCACTTTCAATTCTGAATTTTGCTATTAAGTGTTCTGCACTTCTTTTCAGATAGAAAGCAAGAAAATTTATTGTCTGTGTTTTTCAAAAACCGGTCCTCAAGCATGGTAAGCGTATTTTAACATCTGATTGTAGGGTAATAGGCAAAATCTGTGGAATGAATGAATGTGTGTGGATATCGGTTCCTCAGGTCGTGAGTAATCAGCGACTCCAAATCGCCTGTTTT